>VNKF01002359.1:0-10290 GCA_008044355.1 Drosophila lacteicornis
GTTGTTGATGAATTATCGATGAAATTCCTTACAAACTGTTGATGAAATTAACATGGGCATGTCCTAGGCTGTCATCAGTGACAAATTCATCAATGATTTATCGAGGTATCATCATCCTTTTATCAACATTTCATCGATAATTCATCAGCGATTTTATCAACATTTCAATGATAATATTTGAAGAGAGCGAGATAGTCGGTTTTGACACGATTGAACGAGAGCGTCGTTCGGCCGAAGCCATAGTCGGCGCATTGATGAAACGTTGATGACAACGGCCTATTGATGACAACTGGTACTGCAGGGTAAGCAAAGAAAAGATACATATGTACAGGTTTGTTCAAAAAGTATCGCGAATTTTGAATTTTCGTGGGTTTCGTACATATATCACATCTGCGATCTGACTCTGAAATACTCCTACAGTAATAATAATAATAATCATAACCATTTCTTACACAAACTGCTGGTCGTGTGCGTTTGCATTAAGTTTATCCGGCTATCTTAAGCCAATTTAATAAGCGGCCTAGAGTATTACGTAAAAGATTGATTTTCTTCGGAGCTATTAAGAAACACGTCTGCTCTACAGTTTCTCTCACTATTAAATTTTAATTCTTTCCAAAACTGTGCTTAACCTCCTTGCCCGTGCTGGAATTTGATTACAGCGTTGTCATTGTCAAGTAATTGATACTCGCATTTTAATAGTTTTCCAGTTTATAGTAATTCTTTTCGGAAAAATGTACAAAATTTTAAATGAAACAATACGGATCAAAAGTATTATTTTACTGACCCAACTGGTGCTTGCATCGATCCCTCAAGATCTGCTTGGAGGCCAAGCGATCTTTGCCCCATTTTTGGTAATACCGTGTTCCCGGAGGACGTCAATGCGGACTCCAATATCGAGCGCGTCTACTGCGGTCACCTGTTCCACCAAGGATGCCTTAAAAGTAACTTTCCGAGCCGCCGCTCTCACGTTCTGCTTAGTTGTGCAAGGTATAATAAAAATAAATATTTGTTCATATGGAAAGTTGTAGAAAATTCAGTTCGAGTCGTATTTTAGTAGAGCTAACACATCGTAATTATTTGGTAATATTTTGATTTTTGATGGCCGGCTGCCAGTAATCAAGCTTGGCGACGAGACGGTGGTGTATGACTGTTGGCGAACGCTAACTTCAGAATCTCATTAGTAATATCATGTTCACATTAACTAATTCTGCATTGTAAATACCACATTTATCAGTAATATAGTGTTCACACTAACGAAATATTGTAAAACTGCGTATTGAGCCAAAAGGCTGACGTTTTTGTAAGATCGCTATACGGTAACACCAGCCGGTGGCTTCCGCCATTGCAAATAAAACCAGTGAATAGCCAAGACGTGTACTTCGTGTTTTAACTTTCGCCCAAACCCATAAAAGGTGCTTTGCAGATCCTCTGCCAACCAAAAAAACACAGATTCGGACGAAATCTGTACAATGACCTTACGCGAAAGTTGGAGAGGATCACAAGGCCATCGTATTCCCAACTGGGTATTCAATGCCTTGGGCGCCCACTTCGCGATCACGACCTGATCTGCAAGGTTTTTGAGGGAGGCCAGAAGCTCGGCATGCCTGCCTCTGGCCAGGCTCCGCACAAAACCGATCTGCTGGTCCTTCATGAGGATAAATTGATGTGCTGGCTGAGATTTGTGGACGGCAGCGAGTGCGGTGAACCCCGCGAGTCCATGCTGAAGAACAACATTAACAGCGGGTATTCTACTAATATCAGCTCCAGTTGCAGCACCTCCAGTTGTAGCACCTCGAATGGACATCAGGCCTGTGGTCCCTCGATGGACGCCGAGTGAATCGCCCAGAGCAACAGCAACATCAGCGCCTAGTCCGTCTGCAGCACGGCTGTCCTTTCCAATCAGAGTCGGGACGACAATAGCTGCCACTCGGAGTAGTGCTGCCTCGATGGCAGCAGGGATCGCCCTAAATACGCAGATGTGATGCCTGAAAGCCGACAGTATGCGGTGGCCATGGAGGGCGATCCCAGCAGCTTCGACATTAACTGTATTCTAAAATACGTAACAGAGCGAATTCGAAAGTCGTTGGACGCAGATTCCCTGATTTTCAGCACCTGCGTCCCATTGGAGCCCTTGGAGAACGTACTACTCATTGTCTCTGCAAACGCTCACACAAGTGAGTGGATCGCGCGGGGTACTCGACCTATTTGTCACCCCTACAGGTGCGTGACTTTTATACAACACTTCGATCTAGTGCGGTGGTGCTTCATCATTCCAACACCGAACGAGCGTGCTTTCTGCAGGATTTTTAAGGTCCTGAAAAAGCAGAATATCCCACTGGACGCCTCCCAGTGGTGTGTAATAAGTCAAGCAACCCTAGATCCCAGTGGCGCAGATTACGCTCAAAAAACAGTATCCGAACATGGGGAGGTGGTTGTTTATATAGACAAGAGGAGCGCTGACCTGATCTCCCATTGCTCCAAGCTTTATTACTTGGTTTGACATTTGCCGTTCAACCAGTGTGAGGGCATCTGCTAAGGCAGCTTCCGAACTTTTCTTTTTAGCGACTTGAACAAAATTATAAGTTAGAACTTAAATTTATTGTTTATACACTTTTTTATAGATGATACGATTTATAACGAAAAAATTATCTGTTTGGCGAACTTGAACAAAAGCGTTTCATTTAAGGGGACCGGAAGTGTAAACAAATCTTTCTTATAAATTATTATAGTATAATATAAATTGTTATATATTCTTTTTATTTTGGAGAAAAAATGTAAATGTTTTTAAAATTATTTCTGGAAAATTTTGATGACCGGCTGCCAGTAATCAAGCTTGGCGACGAGACTGTGGTGTATGACCTCACGCGGAAGTTGGAGAGGATCACAAGGGCGCCGTATTCGCATCTGGGTATTCAGTTCCTTGGGCGCCTACTTCGCGATCACGACCTGATCTGCAGGAACGAGCGTGCTTTCTGCAGGATTTTTAAGGTCCTGAAAAAGCAGAATATCCCACTGGACGCCTCCCAGTGGTGTGTAATAAGTCAAGCAACCCTAGATCCCAGTGGCGCAGATTACGCTCAAAAAACAGTATCCGAACATGGGGAGGTGGTTGTTTATATAGACAAGAGGAGCGCTGACCTGATCTCCCATTGCTCCAAGCTTTATTACTTGGTTTGACATTTGCCGTTCAACCAGTGTGAGGGCATCTGCTAAGGCAGCTTCCGAACTTTTCTTTTTAGCGACTTGAACAAAATTATAAGTTAGAACTTAAATTTATTGTTTATACACTTTTTTATAGATGATACGATTTTTAACAAACAAATTATCTGTTTGGCGAACTTCAACAAAAGCGTTTCATTTTAGGGGACCGGAAGTGTAAACATATCTTTCTTATAAATTGTTATAGTATAATATAAATTGTTATATATTCTTTTTATTTTGGAGAAAAAATGTAAATGTTTTTAAAATTATTTCTGGAAAATTTTGATGGCCGGCTGCCAGTAATCAAGCTTGGCGACGAGATTGTGGTGTATGACCTCACGCGAAAGTTAGAAAGGATCACAATGGCGCCGTATTCGGAACTGGATATTCAGTTCCTTGGGCGCCTTCTTCGCGATCACGACCTAATCTGCAAGGTGTTTTAGCAGGGGTTTTACTAATATCACCTCTAGTTGCAGCCCCTCCAGTTGTAGTACCTCGAATGGACATCAGGCATGTGGACGCGGAGTGCGTCGCCTTTTGCCACGACTATGCCGGAGATAAATAAATAAATACCAACAATTAAGTATACTAGGAACTTCTTAAAATAAATAAGTGAACGAGCTCTTGACTGCAGCTCCGTTCACTAAGAACTAATTTCTTGCCGCATGGGATCCGCCTTTTATATGCTTTGGTGGATCCAGTTCAAGTTCTAGTTCCAGTTCCAGTTCGATGAACAAGCTCCTTTCAAAGCTATCGACTATCGGGCCTTCCGAAATCGTCATCAAATTTGAAAATTTCAAAAATTCACCACTAAAGCATTTTATTTATTTATAAATGTATTTTTTTTTTTTTTTTACATCGATTGCGATTTATTTCTGCATTGCATGATTAATTAAATGTATATACACGTTGGCTCCAGCCAAGAATTGCTGTGCTGGGGAGGGTTCCGCTGACTTTCGGGAAGTCACAGAGTCATGAATCACAGAAATAATGCTGCTGCGGATACAAAAACAGCGAAATTCGTTTCACCAATGCGTTGTCAACCAGAACGCAAGTGGCAAGTGGTTTGCCGACGGCAAATATTTTATTTCCCAATTCGAGGTGATGGCTGTAGCGGCGCCCCATTGGCGGCAAAAACTGGAAGAGTACGGCTGGCCACTATATTGTTGTGCCGCCGCAGCCGAACCTTCCGAAAGGCGGCAACGGAGCACAGAGGACGATCCGCAGCTACAGCCACAAATGATATCGTTATAAAATAATATTAAAGCATGGCAGTGGTGATTTTTTATTTATTCTTAAATGTCGCAGATTTATTTGAATTTTTATTTATTTATTTATTTATGGGCTTGTTTTTATTTATCTTCCACATAAGGGATATGTGAAATTTACTTAAAACGATTTATTGAAAAAAAAGAACGTTCCGTCAAATATGTTTTAGACCAAGAGGCTGCCATGCCAGTATGGTTCTTCAAAACTGTTCAGATTTTATCCTAAATAAGTTGTACCTGCAGTTGGGTCACTCTCTGATTGCTAGCTGCGATCTCGGCGCCCTTAGACATCACCCTGGATTCTAACTGTGCTCCTTCCTTAGTTAAGTTTAATTTTCCGATGTGTAAGAAAAACTACTCTCAACTCTTAAATAAAACGTTTATTGATGGGTACCAAATAATTAATTTTTTCGTTGCTACAAAAAATGATGGATATAAATCGTGTCTTGTTTAAAAAAGTGTTATAATAAAAATTCTAAGTTCTAACTAATAATTTAGTTTGAGCCGCCAAAGAGAGAGAGAGAGTGAACAGCAAATGTCATACCAAGTAATCGAGCTTAGAGCAACTGATAACTGCTGTTGGTTTTGTTGTAAGTTGGATTTTTCGTCCAGATTAACCTCCACCATCGTTGACTCTTGGGGTTCGCCCAACTCGTTGTCATCCACAAATTGCAACCTGCACATTAATTTAGCCTCAGACAGGAAGTCTACCAAAGAATATAAAAGTCGGATCCCTTGTGGCAAGAAATCTGTTCGAAGTGAACGGAGCTGCAGTCAAGAGCTCGATCCCTTATTTATTTTAAGAAGTTCCTAGTTTACATAATTTTTGGTATTTATTTATTTATTTATTTATATCTGCGGCATAGTTCTGGCAAAAGGCGGTCGAGTGTTCGGATGACCGCATTTGTTTACCAGGCAGCACTCCTTTTTGCGATCGAAACACTCGCTACCGTCTTCGCCCAGGCTGCTGCTCGTACAGTCAGACATGTCGGAGAACTTTGAGGAAACTCGTAGAAAAAATGCGACCAGAAATGATTAGTGCAAAATGTAGCTTGGTATTTACTACACCTTTTTGTGACAAACAACCAAGTTTTTGACGTGCCACTTGGTTGGTTGCCACAAAAAAGTTTTTAAATAAAGTTTTTTTCAATTCTTCTTTGAAATGGCTCCATTCAGTAAGTGAAGAACATGTTCTTGGACCTGGTTTTTATTCTTCTTCACCTTATAGCATTTCGGAAAAGAAGATGATAAACCCAGTGTGAGTATTCAAGGGCAGATGATCGAAGTCCAAGAGGAAGTGGATGCCATTGCAAAATGTGCCGAATGAATCGTTGAAAGTTTTGATTGAAAATAATTATCTCAATGAGAACGATCCAGGAACTAAGGCCGAAGAGCCCAAGCGGACGAAGAAGCGCCGGCAGAAACCCCATCACTTGCATCACTTCTTCTTGAGGGGTTTCTGCAGACGCTTCAAGGTGCAAGAGCCAGATGAAACCGTTATGGAAGTTGAAAAAAAGGTATTTACTAAACCATATTAGAGCTCCTGAATTTCTTAAATTTTTTTAATACAAATCAGGCTGGATACGATGTCCCATTGACGCTCGCAAACCGTTTCGCAAACGAGACAACGATATCGCAAACGATATTGCAAACGAGACATTATCGAGACTCAAGCGGATGACGAGTATCGTTTTTGACTCGCAAACGATTAAAAAACGAATCAGATTGTGGCAGTGAAAGTTTCATTTTCGATAGTTAGAAAAGATATCGTAAAAGACTCGCAAAAGTAAAAGGCTCGCAAAATCACTGTGGACGGCAGTCCACGTAGTGACAATGAGCACCGAGACTGTGGTGCGCAAGGAGACTTCTATATACAGCCGTAGAATTGAAAATCTGCTACGATAGTCCGATCAGAACCATTTATATCTTGATCGAAAGGTATTGTAAACCTCTTTGAAACTGCATACTAATATTTTGATTAGTTTAGGAGAATTGGGAGTGAAAGAGCGAAATTGAAAATGTTGCAAATTGGAGCTATTGGGGCCGGTAGAGCAAAAATCCCCAAATAGTGTTGTTGTGATCTAGCTTTAAATACGCGTCGAATGACACCTCGATCATCCTGATCCGATACTTCGTTCGAAACATATTCAATAAACAAGACTTGAACAGTCTTTCCGAAATGAGAACGTTTGTCCTGTTGTTTGTCTGTCTGTTTGTGTGTCGATTTTTTTGTTTTAGAGTCCTGGAACTACTTTTATTTTATTAAAGCTGAACATTTTTTGTTTTACGACTTTTTGGGTTTCCCGCTAATTTGGGGGGAAAACAGCCATAAGCGCTCAACGACTAAAGCTACAGAAATGTGCTATATGTCGTTAGAAAGGTATTTTGAAATAATAATAGCTTTTGCTGGACATAATTTATCTAAATATAATATTTAATAATTTTTAACTAATTTTTTTTTTTAAGTTTTTGTAATTTTTTTAAAAATGGGTCTATCGATTTTGATAGGCTATATAGCCCTTGAAATTGCTCAACTTTTGGTATATAACAAATATCTGGGAAAATTCGCTTTCTCGAGATATTACTCATTAAAGTTAGTAGCAAAGATCCCATATACCTAACCTTTTACATGCACTATACATGCATTTATGTAAAAAATCATGTAGACTCATAGTTTTTGCAGAGTCGCGCCTTTATTTGACTGCAAAATATGAATTAACTAAAACTTAATCCGTTTACCAAATAAAAAATATGTTTTTAGTGAATTAACAATTTTTTTTTTTGTAAGGGTTATAAAACCTGATTTAGCTTAAAAAAAAAGTTTTTTTTTTTTAATCTAAAGATATTTAAGATTAGATTAGGTTAGATTTTAAACCATTTACTACATAACTATTTTTTATTGAGTCTGTACTAAATGTTTAAACAGTTATAGCTGGGTTGCGAGGGGTTCCATTTGCCAAGTGAGGATCCGCAAGGCGGTGAGGGCTCCAAAGACTCGGAAGTGTTTGTAATACGAAACTTAACAGATCGACAAAAGCTGAGTTGCGAGGAAAATCGGCAGTCCCCTTCATAAGGATCTTCGGACTAATCAAATGTTCTGTGATGCTGCCTGTTTTCGAGCCTAGACCGACAACATTTAAAATTTTCGGCTTCTTCGAGACGCAGAACCAGAACTTTAACATCAAGACTGACAAGTGGACTGTGGTGGGGCGTAAAGACTTGGACTCTTGGGGAGGAAGTGTGTTCGAGCCGATACAAGAGGTTCTAGAGAACGAAGTCATATAACTCTACATAGATAATATAATAAAAGATAATAAGAAAAATAAAAAGAAACCACTTAACAATACGTCCCCCTTTTTTACACTTCTATTGATTAATCGATTTAAGAAGATGTCAACTCTCAACATAATTATCGAATAGTGTTAATAGAGTGGCCTGCATTTTTTAACTATCGCTTGAAAATTCAAAGAATAGTAATAGCAAGGAATTGACTCGTCAATTTTTTAATAGGATTAAAACCCAATTGAAAAAAAAATATATATATGGAAAATGCTGTTTTGGCCTAATGGAAACACACCTATTCCGCCATTCAGCATTTTTAATTAATGCGGCATAATGTTAATGTTGGATTTCAGAAGATTATTTTTTTTTGGATGCGTTCAGGTAATTAAAGCTACGTACTCAGAAAAGAGTTTCTAAGCTGAGAGCAAGAGGGCAATAGTCCCCCTCTCGCTCTTTCGCACTGCTTAGGAACACTTTTTGAGTGTCTGGAACGTAGCTTAAAGACAAAAAATAAATGTTTAGCAGAACCATTCACAATAAAGACAACATTGTTTTTATGTTTTACGTAGCAAAGACAAAATAAATATAACCAACCTTTACTTGGCCGGTATAGTTCAAGCTGGAAAATCCTGGCCATATATTGTAAATAAAATAAATAAAACAGATAGGATAATTTCTGGACAATGTAGAAAATAAAATTAATAAAAAAACTGAGCTGAGAACTGGTTCGGCTGAAAGAATAAAAACCAAGAGGAGCTTGTGAACTATATTGTAGTAAAATAAATGTAAAATAAATTCTAGTTTAATTTGGTAATAAAGTTGAAACAATGTAGAAAATAAAATAATTTACAAGCTGAGCTGAGAACTGGCTCGGCGGAAGGCCCTCGAGAAGACTCGGAAACTGAAAGTATTAAAAACACGAGTTACTTGTGAACTATATTGTAATAAAATAAATAAAATCATTGAGGATAAGGAAAGATCATCGAAATAGTAGCCGATTGGTAATTTTCGTTTCTTAATGCGCCTGACCCAAATGGATGATTTTTTTATTTAAAAAAAAAAAAAGAAGATTATTTTATTATTTACGGTCCCTGCTATATTCAGCCAAAGTCCAGGGATCCATTGCTGTAAAAGTAAAAGTCAATCCGCTTCGGGACTATACATTTTATAGTTCCGAAAGTGAAGTTTAAATCTCATGGCCTTCTTGGATTCAAAGTGTGACCTTATTAAACATTTACGCAGCCGCCGATTTTTGTATTTTTTAACGCGCCGCCGCCGAATTACAAAAATATTTTTGCGGTCGCTTTTGGTTCTGGCATTCGTTGGTCAGGCAACAGATCACTTCCACTTGCTGCGCGACCGAAGCTTCTGGGTTCAGACCAAGCAGACGTAGGGTAGAGCTGGGAACAATTCTAATTTTTGTGAATCGATTCTTTTCCATTCAATTGATTAATTCGATTTAAAATCGAAAAAAAAGTAGGAGAAAAAAATAGGAACAAGGCATATTATAGCTTAAAAAAATTGAAACATCAAATGACGAGTTCTTTAAACAAAAATGAAATTCAATGTAAAGATTTTGTAAAAGATCAAATGTTTTTATTCAATATCTAAAACCCATTGGTTCTTGCTGGTAAAGACCAACTTGTCAACATTTTTTGGCTTTAAGGCAGCTCGCCGGTCAGAAACAATGCATCCAGCTCTGCTGAATGTCCTTTCTGATTCTGTTGAATCCTGCACAAATATTTAAGCGCACACTCCTTTAAGGAATCCATCTCATATGCGTGACTCTGAAAGAACAATTTAATTGCAAATTAGACTTAATCAAAAACAAAATCAGATCAAGAGTTACGTGTGAACTATATTGTCATATAATAAATATATAATCATTGAGGATAAGGAAAGATCATCGAAATAGTAGCCGATTGGCATTTTTCGTTTCTTAATGCGCCTGACCCAAATGGATGATTTTTTTGTATAAAAAAAAAACATATTTTAAATTCCCGCACCAGAAAACTGCGCAGGAGTGGTTTTGATGATGCTTTATTTTATTTATTTAACCATTCCCAATTCGAGAAGACTCGAATACTGAAGGCATAGAAAACAAGAGTTACGTGGAGGTGGAGCTCAAGAATGCTGGCGAAACTATTGCCAGCTTGACTAGGCAGCTCAATTGAGTGAAATATAATTATTTAATATTTTAAATTCCCGCCCCAGAAAACTGCGCAGGAGTGGTTTTGTGATCCTTTATTTTATTTATTTAACCAATCCCAATAACCAAGACTCTCGAGAAGACTCGAAAACTGAAGGTATAGAAAACAAGAGTTACGTGTGAACAATATTGTCATACTACAAAAAAACATATTTTAAATTCCCGCACCAGAAAATAACCAATCCCAATATCTAAGACTCTCGAGAAGACCCGAAAAATGAAGGCATAGAAACAAGAGTTACGTGGAGGTGGAGCTCAATAATGCTGGCGAAACTATTGCCAGCTTGACTAGGCAGCTCAATTGAGTGAAATATAATTATTTAATATTTT
>VNKF01002361.1:0-101383 GCA_008044355.1 Drosophila lacteicornis
GAACATTCTGATTGATAAAGATTTTTGGATCCCAATTTGTTAAGTTCCCGATCTGCCCTCCCTGTGGACCAGACGTAGGTGCCTGAGGTGCCGGCGCATTTTCAGATTCTGGCATAGGCCTTATGATACTTGTTTGGTTGGGAAAAGTGCAGTTCAGTTGCTTAACCTTCTGCGTCTTACCATTTGCATCTACAACATATTGCTCGAATGGCGTGCAAGCGTAAAGTCCTTGACCAGGACTCGGGGGACTTATTGGAGCAGGTGCTGGGCTGACGCTGGGCATGGGCATTATCATACTTTCTTTGCCGTGTGTGGTGCAATTCAGTAAATTTAGTTTCTCCCATCTACCATCTGGATGCAATATCACTTTATCGAAGGGAATACATACTGAAGGTCCACTTGGCGGAGGGCTTGGAGGGCTTGGCGGGCTTGGAGGGCTCGGAGGGCTTGCATATATTATATTCGGTGGTTGTGGACGGTAGTCTCCTGCACACTGACCAAAAACCATTTGAAGAAAACATAGTTCCATTTTCCAAATTTCCAGAAGCGAAGACATTGTTCGGGGCCTGGCATGGCTTTCGGTAAGCAGTCCTATATTGGAGCACTTTTTGGCCAATTCTGGGTTCCCTAAGAGTGCGTTTATTAACTCGAACCGGACTTGAGCTTTCATGCGTGTTGCAAGGTCAACTTGGGTGTTGATGGATCCATTTACCAAACTTGTACCTGGCTCTGTAAAAGAAGTATAGGTTAATTTCCAATACGAGAATATGTGAATCATGCTGACCTTTTGGCTGAAGCAGGCTTTGAAAGTAGGAGAAAGTAACAATTATTATTTGTAATGCAATAAAAACTGGACTTTTCAAGAACAAACCTTTCGGGGCACGCTAATTTCTTGAAGAAATCATCGATCTGGGCAAATAAATGTTGGGTATCCAGAATTTTTACCTATAACAACGTTTACAGGATGAAAAGTGAAGAAAAATATCAGTTACTTACTGTGGGAACCGCTGGAATTTTTCCTACTAGCGCCGGCATACGTGGCACTAGGAAAATTAATAAAATGATGAGGCTGCACTCGCGCATTTCGTGTGTCTTAGTTTAAATAAAGCGACTCTTTAAAGTGAACTTTGTCTTTTAATAAATCTAAATGTAATAATCGATTTGGCGGGGATGTAATGCCAGAACGAATGCATTGCCACGCACGCTGGCATTTAACATTAACATTTTTCAGTAATGTTTTAAATAAAAGTAGGTCCAAGTAATTCAGTTTGAAATTTTTATTCAATATACATTTTCAAGGGCGGAAGGAGATATATTTGGGAATTTATTTCGCTTACCAGATTGCTGGAGCTTGCTGATTAATAATGACTTTGGATTCCCAACAACGACTAGGTAAATTATAAATATGATTTGGCTCCCCTTCCTCACTTCGTGTGTCTTGCTCCAAATAAAGTGTCACCTTAAAATTGACTTTGCGTTTTTATAAAACGAAATGTAATAAACGAGTTTGCATACTGATTATAACACCTTTGTTGGCATTTAATATTTAAGGAATTTGTTTAATGAGATTTTATAGGCTCAGAATGAGAAGCCTAGTCTGGGTGTGACGGCAAAAAAAGTAAGTAAGTGCTATGGAATGAAATTAAAAGTTCATGAAACATTTTTTTGAGCTTATTATTTTTATTTATTCATTTCCCATTAATTCTTGAGGTTTCGCTAGGAAAGTTAAGGGAGCTATCACTTCTTCTTGCCTGAAACAGTCAGCGCAACGTTCAGTTTGTTTTCGATATGTAAATTCTCCGGACCTTGATACCCTCCTTGGTTACTAGAACCTTTCTTGTCTTTTGAACCTTTCTTGTCTTTTGAACCTTCTTCAATTGGAAGTGGCACTATGACATTTGTCTGGTTGGGATATAGGCAGTTCAAGAGCTTAACATTCCCCGGCTTACCAGTGGGAAGTACAATATATTGCTCGAAGGGCGTGCACACGGGTTGTTTAGAGTTTGTGGATGGAGCTGGGGCTCCATCTCCACATTCGTCTGGCATGGGAACTATGACATTTTCCTGCCCCTCATAGGCGCAATTGAGCATCGGTACCTTCTTCAGTTTCCCATTTGCATCCACAGTGTTTTGCTCGAAGGGGGTGCAGGCTGATCGCGGTGAAATATGTGGTCCTCTGAGCTCGATTATATTTGGGCATTCGATTAACTTTTCGTGTGTGCCGAGACGTTCTTTTAGTATCGCGAACTTGGCTTGTGCTGCCTGCAGTAAGGAGTTTGTACCTGTGGCTGTAAAAAATAATTAGGACAACCTTCAGACAGAAAATATATACGTACTTACCATCCAGAGCTGTTAACTGAGGCTGGCTTTAAGACACAAAAACGATTAGTTAATTATATAATTCATTTTAAAATTAATTATTTCCCAACAAACCTCTTGGCACAAGACTCAGTCCTATCCTGCAAAGCCCTAAGATTTAATCCTATTTCTTTCAAACTTTTAAGGATTTGATCGAAGGACTGGGCGTACTCTGCCGGGTCTATCTATAAAAGCGTTTAGATAAATATAAAAATTAAAGTTTAAATAAAATAAGTTACTTACTAGGGAAGTGGTATTCCCTAGAACCGGGCCACGTGGCACTAGGAGAATGAAAAATATTATATTATTCCAGTTCCACATATCGCGTCTTTGGCACAAATTAACGTGAAAAGTATTTTCCATTTGGGTTATCCAAATGTTGTAATCGATTGGTCACAAATTAAATAATGGAAACGGATATTCGTAAGTCTTTTAATTAAATTTGTTTCAAGATATAATTATATAACTTATTCACCTAGTTAGATTTTAATTACAAAGGGTAATAGATAAAAAAATTGGGTACAATTGGATAATAAACGTATAAATTATTTGGTAATAAAGTTTTGGCCTTCTAGCTATCCTGCTCGCACTCGCTTTAGATGTTTAGCCGTGCCTTAGATCGGGGTTTGAGTACCCGCAATTTTATTTTTATATCTAAATTTGAAATTAAATTTACGCTCAAAGCTTTGGCTACCGTGTATTTCACAGAGGAGCACATTTTACTGTAGCTTTCTTACTTGTTTCTTTTTTAAAGGTATTTTCAGTAGCTTTGGAACTTGTTACATGTATTCCTTAATACCTTTCCCTTCATCTGGTCCCACTGTGCACTGATGTTGGCCCTAAGCTGACGCTTAGGCTGAGGCTGAGGCATCGTGAAGAGTTTATTAAAAGCCTCGACAACGGCGAGTGTTCCTGCTCGTCCCTACCACACCAAATCCTTTGTAAGGTAATTGCTCATTTGAGTTATAAACACGCACACAAGCACTGCAGCCTCCCTACACCAGATCCCCGGATCCCCGGAGATGGCAATCGAGGCTGGGCCCAGAAAGGGCCACGTCCCCGCTTTGCATGTCTAACAATTGTTCTTCTAATTGCGTTTATGGCCAGGCGAGAGAACTGGCCGGCCGGCTCCAGGCGAAGACCTCCAGAAGATCCCCGATGTCTCCCTCCCCGGATGCCTTGTAAACGCAATCGGACAAGATAATCTCGGCATCGCAGCGTGCGCAATGATTTGCTGCAGCCGGGGTCCCAAAAAGGGCTTACCACATGGGATGCCACATAGGATCCCCTCGTCTCGGTGGGGCCTGCTGCAAACTCCCACCGTGGCATGTGGCCAGCATTTGGGTGCAACAAATTGCCGCAACGCATCTGCCTGAGTGCCTGTGAGTGGAATTGAGTTGAGTCCCTCAAATTGGCACTGGCACATTGAGGGAGAAATGCGTTACATATCGCATTTATGGCCTGCTTATTAAGTGGTGCAACAAATTGACAGCTCCAAAGAGCCTCCAGAACAGTTTCGCCATCAATTACCCCACCAAACGATTCGCAGAAGAGGCCGAAGACCATCGACCATCGACCGATCCCAGCCAGCACTTCATTAAAAGTAAATAAGGTGTCCATGAGATATTGTGATAAGTCCGTCGTCGACGAGGGTGTTGCTTTTGGCCATAGACAATCCGGGACTTGGAGTGAACCGAAGGGATAACCATTGATGGCAAAATCATAAAGCTTTATTTTCGGAAAATAAAAATTAGTTTGATCATAAGGAACATATAAAATAGGCTTTTATCGTTACTTTTTATAGGTTTTCTATCGAATTTTCTACTAAAAACATTTTTGTGCCTAGATCTACCTCTAGAGTCCCCTTTTATAACTATTGATATGCCTTATAGCTTTAAAGGCAGCGCATCATCATCGCATGCTCACCTATGAAGGCCCTCGACAGTTCCTAACCGTAGGTAAAGGCAGCAAATGGTTCGTGCAATTGCCAGTTATGGCTGCGAGTGCAAAAAAAAGGCGCGCGTCAAATGCTGCATTGGAAAAAAAAATAATAAAAATTGCCTGGAGATGTGGACCGCGGGCAACAATAACAATCTGAAGGAGAGGAGCGAGTGTGAGTGTGTGGAAAATTGAAGGCAAGCTCGCTCTCTAATGATAACTGCTGGAACTTTAAAGGCGCGAGATTGCGGAAATTTCGCGACTGCCAGCGGATGCCTCTGGAGTCTCTAAGGTTCCCAGTCCAGGTAACTCTGAGACTCTGGAACTCTGGCGGGAACGACAACAACGACGACGACAAGTGTCAAGTGAAGCTTAGATAAATTTCAAAAAGGGCAACAACATGGGCCGGTCCGTGAGGAGGAAGCAGGCGACGATTGCTAGCCAGCTGGCTAAGAGGATGCACTAAGGAAAACGTTCAAAGAAAATAATAAGATTATAAAATGTGGGATTGTAATTAATATACTTAAATTTAGAAAGGAAAATGATACTGTTAGCTTTGATTGAATAAGTACTGTGCAAAGCATTTGGCATTTTGATGTCAAGATTCCGCCGAGATTAATTTAGGATTAAGTAAAATGGCCACACTTAAATTTTAACAACGAAGCCAAACACATTAAAAGGTAAAACTCAGAAGAGAAATCGACGAAATAAATAAGAATCTACATTGAAACCACAATGACAATACTAATTTATATATAGAAATATCTTAGATCTTAAGATCTTAATTCTTAGAAAGAAATCCTCTTTACTTTGAATGAAATTATATATATATATAACCACATTTTCAATCTAAAAATTCCAGGAACACTACCTGTTTTAACCCTTTTTCTTAGTGTAAAGTTGAAGTGTCTCGAAATGAAATGAAATGGCCAAAGACGAAGGCCAGGCCTCACCTTGCCATGCCGCACAAGTAGCCAGCAGGCAGGCAGGCAGCCAGGCGGGCAGAAGAACTCCATCCTCTGGGCCCCCGATCCTTGGTCCCATCCGCTGGCGAATCTTCTGAGTGGCATGCCATGACTGCCTCCGCTTCCTGCTTGTTGCTGCTCGTATTTGAACTTCCAGACACGCTTTTGGCCCTTAACATTTTTGACCGTCATTTTGCCGATATAAATTCTTTAGCATCTCGCTGCTGCTGGTTCTTTTCTTTCTTTCTGGAAGAGAGCTGGAGAGCAAAGGGGACCAAGGGAAATCGCTTCGGGTTGCACTTTCTTCGTCGTGCCAGCAAAAGTGTAGATCAGCGCGAAATCTAATTTATGCAACGTACAAGAACATACAACATGTTGCACGATGATGAAAATGCGGCAGCCAGCCAGCAATATTTTTTATTAAAAACAAAAAAAAAAGGAGAACAACCGCGGCAAGACAATCGAGCAGCGACAACAACGACGCATGTTTTATGACTCTCATTGTCATTTATGCAAATTAGGAAACGGCAATGGCTCAGGCTCAGGCTCAGGTAGAGCTGCTGCAGGAGCAGAGCCCCAAGATGATACCGATGCCGAAGTAGTTGGAGATGCCTCTCCGCCAAAAGCCGATCCATGGCCACTTCTAAGCAGCGGCGCAAATTTCCCACCAAACCCGAGCTCTGCCTCGTGGCCTGAACTTTTTGTGTCATGGCCTAGGAGCTGGGAGCTGGGAGCCGGGACCTAAGGAGAAGGAGAAGGACCGATGATTATGAGCAACATGTTTTATGATATCTGGCGGTGATTTATTATCATTTGATTTAAAAAGCAGTGGACAGGACACACATCAATACATGTGAGAGGAGGAGGAGGAGAGAGAGACATGGCGTTATTTATAGTTTTAGGCCGGGACCTGGTCACCGGTGGTCACTGGGCACCTGGATGGGGCTGCATTTCATGCTTATTATAGAAATGTGCGCTTTTATGAGTGCGCCCAGCATGTTAAAGGTGGAGAGAGAGACACAGAGCCTTTTGGCGATTTTAATTAGCGCAGCTGGCTGATCTTATTCCGCCCTGAGAAGCGCTGGGCAGTTAATTAGCACCATGCGGCGATGGTGGAACTCTTAGAACAGTTACACTCGGATAGCCGGGCACCTCTAATTAGCCTAAGGGCCGTCCGGCCCCTTTTAGGACCAGAGTCTAGACGCGAAAGTCATTATGGCTGCTGGGTGCCTAAATGATTACATAAAAAAAAAAAAAGCTAAAATAGCTTCACATTTTAATGATGAACTGCTAGCAAATGAGACTCGCTCTTTGAGCATAAAAGGGGTAATAATATCTTAATATATTTAAGTGAATCTGCTTTTAACTTTCCTCTCCAAACACAAATATCTCTGCATACTTTCAGGATTATGGCAAATTATATTAAAACGTTTTGCTTAAAGAAACTTAAACTAAATTAATTTGCTGAGAAGGAAACTGATTTATTCGAATTTAATGGGCCCTAACGACGGCCATTATACACCCTAGGGGAGGGCCCCTATGCTAAGCAGGGAATGCAATTCAAAAATAGTTTCAATAGAACTTTTCCTAAAGGTAATTTTTCTTAGCCACAAGGTAATGCTACATCTTTATACCGATCGTGCGGACTTTTATGGCCTATTTGCGGCTTGTCGATCCTCCTCCTAGGCGCATTTTTATGACGCCCTAACATAAAAGCCACCATTCATTAGGGCCGTGATTAGCCAGGGATTAGACCGGCTTTCGGCGCTGCTGAAGGTTATTGAAGGGTCCATTAAGGAGGCCTGATGGAGCTCCAGACCAATTAGACCTGAGCCCTTCTCACGAACCTCTCACTGGAATTGCTTGGCTTGAAATCACAGCTGCCGCCAGTTCCGTTTGCATAAATATCCGCTAGCCAGGCGACGTCATCGATGCCAGCTCCTACGTGTTATGTCTCCAGACTCTCGGTCGCATCATCCCACTCCGGTTGGTGTGCTCATCACGCCACTAAAAATAGATTCTCTGTGTTTGCTTAATTTGCTTTAATAATTTATTACTTACCTTCACACACAATCTTTAACGATGCACTTGCTTGGAGGTGGAAAGGGTGAGAAGATGGCTCGAGACTATGATCCGGCGAGCTGTGACTTGTCGTCGATGCTTACACAGGAAGAATATGGTCTTTAAGTCGGAAAATGTCTAATAAATTATATATTGAAATAAGGGAAATACTTAAAAATCAGTCAAATAGAAGCGTTTCAGTCAGGAATTTACTGGAAATTGCTCAGAAACATCAAAGAAAGTCCAATCACCTTGAGAAATAATATCCTGTTAGTATTTCTGTAAGTAGCATATGTTAAGTAGCGTATGTTAAGTAGCTTATGTTAGTAATATGTTCCGATTCCGATGTTTGAATAGGCTATACAAATAAGATTAAAGAAAATTAGAGCTACGGGCACACTTTGATCGACACACAAGAGAAAAACACATTTAATAAAATGGAAAAAATAAAATCTAATATTATGAGAGACCACGATAACAATCCAAAGATTTCTACGTATTTTATTTATTATTAAAATTAAAATTAATTTAATTAATTGAATTAATTTAAGTTTCAGTCAAAAAATCACTGTTAAATTCCTCAGAAACATCTTAGTTAAACCAATTTATTCAGAGAAATAATATCCAGAAATTTCTGCAAGCCCCTGAACCTATCAACCTTATTAATTTTGTATAAAAGGTTTAACCTTTTTCTCAGTGTCTCCGTATCATCTCCGCAACATTGAGCTGCTGGCTTACAACTAATTAAACTGATGCGATTCCTATTCCTCCATTGACTCCAGCCATTTTGCATTTACATGCAATTAAATGCCCATTCACGTGCCTCGCATCGACCAGCAACAACATCGATTTCTATGACATCACCATTAAATCTTCCCTCAGCGATTTTTGCATCATCGATGTTACGTTGTTACAATGTTACCAAGTTACGAGAATGTACTATGTATGAGCTTGGCTTATTTCTTTTTGGGCTTGGAGAGAGAGGAGGAACCCCTAATGCCGTTGTCCGTTAGCCAAATCGGCTTAACTGCCGCCTACTCGCAGGCCCAGAATTGGCGTTGCCCATGGCGAGGAGGTCCTCCTTTCAATTGCAAATTTAATTCAATCATTGCCTATAATTTGGCACACTCGCTGGGAGGAGGGCTACTCCACAGGCCGGAGCTGGAGTGCACATTTAACAGTTAAATGTTGCTACGGCGTTTGCATTTAACACGCGCAAATTGCTGCTGCAACAACTGCCGGCTAAGGTAAGTGCAGAGATCCGAACTCGAGCCCAGACACGGCCACCATTAGAAATTCTAATTTTCGCAACTACAACAATGGCAATCAATGGCGGGGGCCTTAGGAGGAGTCACCCCCACTCGCAGGGGGAGCAGAAGATGCAGATGAAGGTGGCAAATATGTAAGTCACGTTGCCCATTCCGAGTGGGTTTTGGGTCGGGCTTTGCTTTGTTTGGTGTTGCCATTGACAGAGGCAGCGGCAGCAGCAGCAACAGCAACAGCGGCAATGTTGTATGTTGCAGATGCCGCCGTAAACAATTGCGATAAAAAAGCGTGCGAATTTCTCACGAACATTTTGTGTATAGACCAGGCCGCATACCCCGGACTGTAACCCAGCCACCTATATTGCCATGGCATTGGCCATGGCCAAAGACAGAGACTCGTCTCCGTGTTCTTGGCGACGGCGGTATTTGTGCTTTGATTGCCCAAATCCAAGCAGCAACAACTTGGAACCAGCTACAAGCTACGAGCAACATCCAGGGTTTGCTGCTTCGCCTTAAGTGGGCTCTGGGTCAAGCCATGGCCGGCACATTTTTGTGTGGCTCTAATGATTTTGGCATGGTACAATTGATTGATTGCTTGATTGAGTGCATTGAACTGCGACGGTCAAAGGCAAGAGGGCCCTGGCCGAAAGGTCAATTGGTTTGTCATGGCCACCACTCTCTGTGGGTTGTTGTGTGACAACTTTTCCATGTCTTCTACCAGCAGCTCACGTCTAGGAAATTGTCCAACTGTTGGGTTTATTATTTCGATTGCAGAATCCCCACATGGCCAGGAGGGGGATATACCTGGGCACGTAGCAGCACTTTGGGTTCCGTCTGCCAGCCAACTTGCAACTTGCAGCATCTTCCTCCCAGTTGTTGTTGTGTCTGCAGCAGCAGCAGCAGCAGCACCACTTCTAATGATCCCAGCGAGGTCGTTCAGCCAGAGATCTGCAGTCTCTGCCTGCAATTCTTCTCCAGTTTCTTTTCTTTTTTGCTTTTCCTTTGGTTTCTTTTTTCTCTCGGCTCTCCGCGGCTGTGTTTTTTTGCCCCCATGCCTTCGCCTGGTCCATGCTTATTTTCTATTACTGCTTTTTCCACTTAAGGCCATTGCACTTTTTACGTGCATGCCATGGAGGGCCATTGCCGTTGCTGCTGCTGGAGCGGCTGATGTTGCTGGCTGTACGTGCAAAGGTTGTGAAAATGCTGAGACTGAGTCCGAGGCAGAGTCTTGGTCTGGTGTGTGTTTGTGTGGAAAAGCTGGCAACAAATTTTGCGTCATGCTTGGAAAAAATGAAATGGAGCGAAAAAATGTTGAGCTGGACAAAGTCATAGCCATAGACTTGGACTATGTTGCTGATGCAACTCCGGCTGCTGCTGCTGCTGCTACTGCTACTGGTTGCCAGGGAAATATGGGACTTTTTAGGTTCGTTGACTTTGAACATTGTATTGGCATTGTTCTTCTCACTTTATTATTTGCTTTGGCCAACAATTCGCGTGCAGTAGCCAACACAACACAACGGCAGCAGCCGTGGAAAACAAAGCGCATATAATTCATAGCAGCCGGCAGAAGCCTCCACCAGGAGCTGAATCAGAATCGGTGGAAGGCTGACCCTTTCATTAGACGCAGACTGGGCAAACTTTATGCATCCTGCGCGTTGATTTCCATTTAAACGACAGCGTTAGAGCCCCAGAAGCTGCTACTATGGCTATAGCTGCCGTTGAAAACAAAAACGAAGCCCGGCCCGGCCACAGAACTGGCTTCCTTGATGCTATCCACCGTTGGTTGAGGAGTCGAAAAGCGAAAGAACCCATTAAAATAGCAAACTGCAACTGTAGCAAATGCAGCTCCTCGACTCTCCGGTGGAGCAACGCGGTAGGTTGTGTTGTCACACGGCCCAAGTCAGGCACTTTGATTTGCTGTGGCGACCCAGGCAGGCGGCGGACACGACCGGTGACAACTTTGACCACCGGGGTCCAGGAACGTCGCTGGCGATACGAACAAGGGCAGATCGTGGCTTGGCTCTACAATCCAGCGGATTTTTTCGATGGAAAATAAAGTAAAAGCTCTGGAAATTTGGGATATTGGTAAAAATTTAATTTAAGTCACAAAAATATATAAGTTTTAATAAAGAAATGTTGAATAAATACACAGAAAATATTAAAAATAAATTAAATAGAGTGTTTTAACTGAGTACTAACTATGGCATAGTGTAGCCCTTTTAGCATTTTGGTAAAGTAGCATTATGTAAATATGAATATGTTCCAATTCCACTGTGTCAATTTGAGATAAATTAAGACATTAGAAAATTTGGATTAAGTAGAACAAAGACTACGGTCACACTACAATTTTGGAAAATAAAAAAACACATTTAAAAACTAAAACCAAGGAAATAAATCAAATAAATAAAGAATAATCTAGATAAAAACTACGATAACAAGTAGGAAAAATAGCTAAAAATAATACATTATAGGAATTTCCTAGGTTTAGTTTCCACCCAAAAAAAAACCCCCTAAAAACCATATAAAAACCGTTAGCCATAAATAATATTTTTTTTCATTTTATTTTTTATATTTTCAGCCCTAAAACCCCTCTCCTTGGAACCCAACACAGTTCAAGATCTCCATCAACACCAAACAAGATTAGCCACAAGCCCAGGAGCCGCCTTTCCCAAGCCATTCGATCCAGTGAGGAGGCCACACCGAGGCGAACCAGAATTGGGACGCAGTCTTGGGCCGGGCACGTAATGTGGTCACTCGATTCCGTGCCAGGGTCTGGGCGCAAGAAAGAAAGCAGTTTTGGGGCGCTGCATTACGGCGTCTGCGTGCAGCAATTAGTGGCAAATTGCATGGGAAAATTCTATCGCGGAAATATGCAAAAGATGTGCGCGGGCGCGAGAGTGCCTCAAGGCCTTTGAAATCAAAAGACTTGGGACACGAACTTGCGCTAACGCATTGGGGACTTGGGCTAGGGATACTTAACAGTAAAAACGAACGAACGAAGCGGCCTCCTCCACTTGCCCCGATCGATCAGAGACCAGTCAGTGGAAAATTTCAATAACGAATCACTATGATTACCATTTAGACGGGGAAGATGGCCAGGACGGCCAAAACTTTTTGGCTTAAA
This sequence comes from Drosophila lacteicornis, assembly GCA_008044355.1. Lineage (NCBI taxonomy): Eukaryota > Metazoa > Arthropoda > Insecta > Diptera > Drosophilidae > Drosophila > Drosophila lacteicornis. The sequence continues at coordinate 11,712 of VNKF01002361.1, forward strand.
ATTGCTAAACGTTAAGTGCAAAAAACGCAAGTGATAAACGGAGGGATACCTCATGGAAAAAAAATTACAAAGTTTAAGGTTGAATTTTTTAATTAAAATGTTAAAAGAAAGCTTCTAAAGGGAAAACTATTATAAAATGATCAAATATTCTAAAGGTTTTACGATTAAAACGCGATTTTCCACTTTGTTAGGTTATTAAATATTTATTTAATATTCATCTCCATAACTTTGATCTGAGAGTTCTTTTAGAATTCCAAGTTTTTATATATTGTAAAGGTTTTATGATTTTAAAGCGATTTTGTTTAATATTTAAAAGGCTGTATGACTTAAAAATGGATTTTGTTTGGTCTAAGGTATATTAAGTATATTTTTATGTAAGTTTCTTCTCTAATTTTGATCAGAGAGTTCTTTTAAAACCCCAAAAACCCATCTACCCTCTTCTTAGAGTTCCCTAATGGATATTTCCCAACGGTGGGCGACGACTTTACTTCCTTGTTTTCGTCTAAACAGAGGAAAACAAAAACAAAATCGAAACCTTAACCTTAAACTTGCAATCAGTTGCCGCGGCCACCCGCTGATGATGCCCCCTCAGCTGTAGCTGTAGCTTTAGCTGTTGCTGTTGCCGTTGCCGTTGCTGTGTTGCATTTGTAAATTTGTTAAGAAAAGCCGGGATCGGGATGGTCAAACAGCAACACAGCAACAAGAGTTGCATGCATGCAGCGCATTTGACGTAATGGCTGCAAACAACGGCAACAGGGAGAGGCAGGCAGAGTTCATTACTCCACTTAAGGGAACCACTCTCGGGGGCCACAGCTGCACAAAGTTGAGCAGCTCGCCAAGGCAGAGGTCGCTGAGCCATCATCATCATCTCGGAGAAGAGGAGACTTCTTCTCCGGACTAAGTCTGACTCTAAAGTGGGCGGTCAAGGAAGTTGTCGGTTTTCGTAAATACTAAACATTTGCCAATATGCTAAACGGGTTTTTTCTTCTATTTCTATAGTTGGCCTTAAGGTTAAGGGGAAATCATTTCGAAGGAAGATGTTCATCTCTCCGACTGGCGACTGGTGGCAACCTGTGTGCCTATAAATTGCGGTGCCATTGGCCGGCGGCCCCCGTAATTGGTCGGAGAGCTTTTCGGCCAATTGTTATGAACATGTCAAAGTTAACGACTTTGACTGTCAGCTGGTCAAAGTGTTAAGTGGCCGAAGGAGAACGAGGTGTTGCTGCTCGCTCTCTCTATCTATCTATGAGTGGAGGAAAGTGGTGGCCATCTGGCGGCGGCTGTGGATTGTGGATTGTGGGGGCTTTTGTAAATAACAATTTATCTTCTTAATAGCATTAAATTGCAACTTCACAAAGCATGTGGGCACGACCAGGAGATGGACTTCAGAATAGTGCTTTGACTTTGATATGGCCCCTTTGGGGCTGTTCCACTTAATCGCCCGGCTAGATGGGCAGCAGTCAGGATAATTGAAAGCCTTTGATGGGCCAAGATTTAGCCAGAAAGTTGATTGAATTGTTGGTGAAACGGCGAGCCATAAAGGGGGCAAAGGTATGGCCATAAACCTAGATCTAGGTGCCCCAGAAATCTCTATGAGTTTGAGTTTGAGGCAAAAATCAATACTCCTTTTTCAGATTTAATCATAAATCAGAGATCCAAGGTCAAAACTTCTTTTAGATCAAATCACAGCCTCAAATGCATATAACCTTTTACAGAATAATCATTTTGATTACATCTTAATAAACGTGCCGCCAATTTAATTAATGCAAATGCTGCATTAACCTTAGACATGTACTTAAGGAGTAAAACCAGTTGATATTTGTTGATATTCGGCGCCTGGCTCAGAGATAGTTAAATGGCATTACAATACATAATTCATTGTTTGATTTGCGATTAGAACTCATAGATGCTTATGACAATGGCGTCATCATGCACATCATACGTTCGCTCCTCTGCTGGCAAACGTGACATGATCGTCGCTTTTTTACCAGCCCAAGTACTCAATTAAATAAAATAGGTAAAGAGTCAGGCACAGGCCACTGCAAAAAACATAAAAAATCAAAGTACGTTTGGCTTGTGTCAAGCGCTTCTGCTTCTCGATTTCCATGTGTGCGGAACGGAATGGGGCGTGGTTCGGGGCGGCACCCAAGCCTGCGACTCGCTGCATCATGCTCCAAGCTCCAAGCTCCCAGCTTCACACTCCCAGCTCCACCGGACTTCATACTCCATGCTCCATGCCGAATGCCCCATGCCGATTGTGAAGTGTGCAAAACTTTCAAACACCTCTGCTGCTATTAATAGCTGCAAATATTATTAATGACTGGCCAAGCAGCCGACCAGCCAGCCAACTGCTGACAATCTAGCCATTGCACTGTGGTTGCAATGCAGCAACTGGAACGGAATTTCAATTTAATTTAAGTTGGCGAAAAATATATGGCATTAGGGCCCTTGCTGTTTAATTAATTAGTGAGGTCTTTAGCGAAGCTAAAATAAATTAAATACATATTTTTTAAATTGGAGAAGTTGGGGAAAAGCATTTCAATTATATTATATGCAATGCATTTTGCAAATAAATCATAGGTGGCAGCTATTAAAGAATACAAATATTTGATTTTGCCACAAATATACTAACTAAACGCACTAATAAGAAGACAAGAAGGGGAAGAAACCTTTACAAATAAAATCATTTTATTTTTGTTTTTAATTATAAACATTTTAAAAGTTAATACAATAAGGTCGGGCGGAAATAAATCGATAAATGAAGACAAAGATGAAGGGAAACAAATAAAGAATATTTTCTCTTTTATTTTGTTTTTAATTTGAATTATAAATTATAATTTAAAAATCTAGTACATTAAAAAAAAGAGTTGGCACTGGTGCCTTGTTGTGCATTCTATGCGTGTGCTGGCAGAGGCTGGGCGGAAATAAATTAAACAACAAAATCAAGAAAGGGAAGAAATCAAAAGAAAATGTTTTAACTTTAAAAATACAGAATTTTCGTTATGTTCTTAATTTTTATTTTAATTGAAGAAAACAAGTATAATAGTAATAAAATAATGACTGTATTGAGAAAATCCTTCAAACTAAATATTTCTGGCAAGTTTCCTAAAGATTTGTATATTGTCAAAGAAAATCATTCCCTTATGAGTATCCATCAGTTTTGAAGATCTACAGATTCACTATCAATTCCCAACTCATTTCCACCGTACTTTGGGACAATTGAAATGCAAACGAGCTGGTGACCAACTGGTAGCTCTGGCCGAGTGCCAGTAGCAGGTGCAGTTGCAGTTGAGACCAGGCCGGGCCAGGCCAGGCCATGTGTGAGCTCATCAGCGGCACGCACCCGGCGGCGAACGACCTTGGCGAGGGAGCAAGGGGGCGGCATCAGCATCAGCATCGCAATAATTGACACGCGTCCCCAGCATCGGATCAGCATATTAAATTGCAATTAACAGATAATTATGGCCAAGTGTTATTGCGCAGACAGCGTGTAGAATCGGCTAGAATTGACTGAAGCCGAAGATGATGCTTATGCTGATGAGTGGCCATTGCTGCGAATCGATTGTCAGCCTTTCCAACGCCTTTTCCACATTTCACTCCCCTATGGATTCGATCCGGTGCCCAGTGGGGCACATGTCGAAATTGATTTGTTGCGGCCGCAGATCAATCGGCGGAGCTTTCGTGTACAAATGTTTCGATGCAAATCAGCGGAAATTCTCAATTCACCAAATCCGTCTAGAGTCGCGACAAATTTATTGCTGCCTCAAAGGTTACATTTGTTTGCATTGTATGTTGGTTTTAATTTTTACGATTTTTTTTAGATTTTTAGAGGAAATAAAAATGTGGAAAAATACATTACTTGATGTAAATGAGGTTTTACAATGAGATAGACTTGGAAAGCTATTTAATTTATGCGGAAAATAAATTAAAAATTATTTATAATCAATAAGGAAATTATAACTTAAAGACAGATACTTATAGAAATTATATATAGACACTTATAATTAATAATATAAATAAAAATACATTACAAATATTAGTTGTTGTTATAAACTATTAAAATCTTCTTGTATTTTATTTATTACTCCTAATTAATTACCATCTTCAGAGTCACATGTGACTGGAAAGACGACTTTTAATGGTCACAGTTAGCTAACTCAACTGCTCCACTTACACTTGAACCTAGATGACCTGAAAATGTTTTCGCTTTTTTGAGTAATTCTCTTAAAAAAAAGCCAACATGCAACTTTAATTTCTCAATTGTCGTGTGCAGTTTTAATACCCTGTGATTAAGGGCTAGAAAAGCTGCCTGATTAGCTAATATTTAAGGGAAAGAAAATGTAAGAAAAATTAAATAAGTACTCATCATATAAAAAAAAACTTTAAAGAAGAATTTCCCTTAGATACTTGCAAGTAATTTACTCATTTTAAAAATACTAAACTCTGACAAGAGGTACCTTATAGTTTGCCACATTTCCCTCTAATTTCCTTTGTTATTTCTAGAAATTATCTCCGCTAAATTATCGCTATTCTTCCTTTCATTTGCCGGAGCAAGTGACTCTGACTCGGTTGTAGATTCTCCCAGATCCACAGTTGCCATTGTTTTCAGCCCCAACACTTTTCCCGCCACTTGGCCGTAACATCTCAACGGTGCTTTCTGTTGCACCTGAGTGCGTTTAGATAAATATTTTTTATACTTTTTTTGTTATGACAGGAAAGCGCCAAGAAAAATGATGGAATACCATGACATGTTTGCCGGCGGAGATTTATTTCCAATAAAAGTATATGAGTATTTGACATTTTTATGGCTGCTGCTGCTGTGTCGCTTGACTCAATCAACGAAAAATCACAAAGCATAATAAAAAGTGCAAACAATTATATAAATTGTACAGAAAACATGGTCAAGCGCAAATTTCATGCACTGTTGGCCGATGCTTTTGTGGGCCCAGCGACCTTGAAAATATATGAATATTTTTGCAAAACCGAATATTGTTTTTGGCAAATTAGCAAATGCAAATAATAGCTAACAACGAACGGATATATGTCATTGATATCGGTATCACTTTGCTTATAATGACACTGAGCCAAAAAATGGGACGTTTTGATAAATAAATATGCATTTAGTTTGATTATTTGTAATTAAAGTTTATACATTTATATGTATATACCTTTACTCAGATATTGACATTGAAAAGAAGGAAACGTAATGTAATATTATTTTTTAAGGCTTTTTAAATGCTACTTTGACTGAAAATAAATAATTCATTTCCTTATTTACAGATTTTTATAGTTTTTTTAAGTCTTTTGTTCTGTCAATGTTTTAATATGTATTTAAATATTATTTCCCATAAACAAAGAATCCAGCTTGTAAAATCCCCTATTTTTCTTTTATAAAATATTCGAAGCTAGACACTTTACATAAATCAATTCCTTACATAGAAGGTATGAAATAATTTATCCAGCTTTAAGTTTTCTGCCCATTCCGGCGCTTGTTTAATATTCTCCAAGTTTGGCAGAGCTTCAAGGTCCCTCGGCGAGAGATTCTATTTGTCAATTTGATTGTCGAACACATGTTGAAAAGGTACCCGCCGCTGATGGGATTTATGCAAAAATAAGTCGCGTTTAGTGTGCCTTAAAAAGGCATTTAATTTTCGTTTAGCCATTGTTGGCATTATACTTACTGTTGATGGCATTTTTAATTAGACACTTACTAAGCGATTGCCGCTGCACCGGCCCGGGCCTAAGCATAAACATTATACGCGGCTGGAGGCCCAAGACCCCACATTGGGCAGAAGGCTAGCCGGCTGGCTTTGGATGGGCAGATCTCCGTCTCAACTCATCTCGGAGTCCGGCTTCATTAGCATCAGGTTTTGCTTTATGAAATAGCGGTCGCATAAAAATTGATTGCCGCCAACAAAACAATTCTCGCCAATATAAGCTGCCGATATATATGGCCAGAAATTTAATTATTTTCTACAATGTATGCTTGCATGCTTGCAAGCCAGATAAACTTGGCGACAGCATCGCCGCGGGTAAGGAGAAATATTTATACATATCTCTGATCTCATATCCTTAAGCCTCTTATGTGAGGTGACAGTGAAGCTTTAATGTGTCAGACATTAGCGACTTTTTTGGATTAAAGAAGATGTCAAGCTAAACCCACTCCTAATTCGTTAGCTGTCTAATAAAGACAAATTATTATAGCAAATATTAAAAAATCCTTCAATCAATCTATATTTGTCTTTGAATAAAATCAAGTTAAAGACTTTAAATATGGTCTGTTACTGCATTTTTTAATATTTCCTTGAGTTATTCAAGGCATTATCTAAATTGGTTTTTAATATCTTCAAATATAGAGTTAAAAATCTAGAGAAATTTCACAAAATTAAGCAATTACAAATTTTGTATTTCCCCATCTCCCGTTTAAAGTTAATTATGCTCAATCCCGCAGAAAATTTTTGGCTATCCGGCCATCACGTGCTACATTACGCAATCGAAATGGCATATATGTAGAGCCTACTGATCGGATTGATTGACGGAACTGTGCTACACGATCCGATCGCACTGTCGGCGCTTTGTCGTCCCGCCAACTCCAATCCACGCCCATGTCCGAGCTGAATACAGCTGAGATCATGGGTAAAAGCTCATGTCGCAATGCCCGTAGCGAACTGAGCAAACTCGCTAAACGGTCGTATGTGAGCGGAATACTGAAGGCGGGCAAGTCGGTAGCAACGGACACTTTTACGATGATTTAATGAGACCGAAACCCAGTGCCCCGCCTGCCACTCCGACGCGCGTAACACGGCGGGCTGGAGAGCGCGGCCCAGAAGTGGCACAGTTCCCCTACTTCGAATGTATTTCTTTGGCGCTCGGGGCGCCGCCGAGAGCACGAATCAAATCTAACTGGAGTGGAGTGCCAAAGTGCCATAGAGAAACAAACAACATTATTCTCCGCCGCGATTTGGGGCGAACAAATCCCCTTGCGATAATCAAGGGGCCAATTCAAAACAGAATTCATTGATGGCTTTGTGGTTCTTAAAGTATTTTTCTTTCTCTTTATTGGGGGATACCATTTCTTATGGAGAGTATGTCTGTCTTGAGGATTAAGAATATATTTTATATTACATTATATAGTAAAATTTGTGCAATTATTGTTAATTAATTTATTTTATTTATCATTTTTAAATATTTATTTTTTTATTTCGTTTAGAAAATGCTTTTAGCGTATAATAAAGATTTTATATTAAAACACGGAAATATCTTGTCAGGGATAAGCATCAGTATAGTCAAACCTCGCTTTACGGCTTAGATATGGTCCACAAAATTTGGCCTCATAGCGAAAAGTTGTATAATAAATAAAATATTCTGTAAATATATCGAAAGATGTTTTTTGCTTTCCGTTAAAAAGAAACATTGTAAGCCGTAAATTAAAAACATCCCGGAAACCGGCCGTTATAGCGAAAAAGCATACAAAAAAACGGCCGTATAGCAAGGAATTTGTGTTTTCAATACGTGTACGATCTAAGAAATTAGCCTGCTTGGAGCTAGACTTCATTTAGAAATACTAGTGCAGCATAAGCAGTAAGTGCACCGATGCTAAAGGTATCCATTGTGTGCTTTGGACTTTTTTCCGCTGATGGAACTATTATGTATGTTCCAAAATATACCCCTTGCTCCTAATTTGATATTTTCATGACACTCAAAATATTTGTTCTTTCTTATTCTTTTAAGGTCTTAATTAAATTAAATCAAGTTCAGTAAAGGGCATATCTAGGTCGACTTCCGACTCCATTCATCCCTGCCTTTCTTCTGTATTTTTTTTCTCCTTTTTGGCACTTGGCCTTATGAATAATGATTCATAACTGTGGCCTCTGTGTGGTGTACTCCGCTCCGCTCCCTGTTGGACTGTTGTTCGATTCTTGAATTCGATGTACATGTCGTTGCTATCTTGTTTCTACAAATCGCGTGCTGATCGAGCACTGGCTGCACACCCCGGCAGCACCTGCCCTCTCTCCGGGAGTGTGTGTGTGTGTTTGACAAGAGCGCTACACACGATTTTAATGATTCCCTGCGGTCGGTCTCCAATAAGAATTATGACTTTTTCAATGTGATTTCATTAATTCTGAACCACCGCCCCCTCCGCGACTGTCTTCCTGCGCCGACTGACTCTCCGCCGTTGGTGTTGATGGGCGACTTTTACTTGGTGCTCCCCCTCCGGCCATCAACGCTTTTGGTTTTCTAATTTTGGCTTAGCTCTGCGATGGCAAGCGTGTGCCAGTTCCTTGAACTCGAGCTCGGGACAACAACAGGGCAACTTAATTAACTTTCAATCACTTTTCGAGTTCTGGCAAAGAGTAATTCATGGTGCTCTGCTCTGTTGAAGGGTCGTTGCATAATGGTAGGAAAGAAAAGCACTTCGGAAGAGCCTAGAGGTATGGGAAGGTGCTAGAAATAATATAAATAAAGGTATAATATTATCAGGAAGCTTAAAAGTTCATTTCCCTTTTAATTAAATGTATAGAAAGGTTTTTAAGTATTATGTTGCCTAATCATTTCTGGATTTTATAAACGAAAGCTGATAAAAATATTAAAAATAATAATAAAATATGGGAACGTGCTAGAAATAATATAAATAAAGATATAATATTATCAGGAAAATTAAAAGTACATTTCCCCTTTTAATAAAATGTATAGAAAGGTTTTTAAGTAGTCCGTTGCCTAATCATTTCTGGATTTTATAAACAAAAGCTGATAAAAATAATTCTGTAATATTATTTAAAAGCTATAAAGTTAATTTCACGTGTTAATAATATTTTTAGAGAGCTTTAACTTAATTTCTCCCGCTTTCTCCTAAGCTAATTGATGTTAGTTACTTGGATAATGGTTTAATCCAGTTTGGAAAAATCCCGCTTTTGGTATGATAAATTCTAGCTCAATTCTAGCAAATTCCAAAGCCAAACTCTGAGTGGCATTTGAATAGAGCCAGCTCTATGTGTCGCCGATTAAGCCGGTGATCTCATTGTTGGCCAAAAAAAAAAAACGAAAACACCAAAGCAGGCGTGCAGAATTCCGGCTAAGATCGGACTTCTTCCTCTTGGTCGTGTTCGGTTTCCCCTTAAAGGAAATACACTGATTTTGAGTGAGTAGTTGCCGGCTTTTTTTGGCTTGTGGACTGGCAGGTACGCTTTGTTCTAATTGCGCTTGACTGATTTTAATAGCCGACTCCGGCTATAGGTTATTAATCAAGAAGGCATGTAGCTGGCGTCGCGCCTCTTCCCCTTTATTGTATTATAATTGCCGGGAATCATGGCCATGTTCGGTATGATGTCACCCCAACCACCCGGGTAATTTGTCACTCATCAAGAAACAAGAGCCAAGAGCCAAGACTAGCTCCAAGCAAATCAATGCCAATGACCACAATCCGTCTAAACACCTACTCTTCTGCGGCAGCAACACGCCTCACGCCATCTTCATCTCCATTTCTATCGCAGGCTCTGGCTCTGGCTCGGATGCTCCTCCAGTTGATGCCACGTCCATAAACTGTGCGCTTGTTTGTTGGTTTTTAATTGGCAGCGCCATAATCTATCATTAATTTTGCCATAAATTGTTTCCATCAATGCGAGGGCTGCCGATCCGGTTGCCAACGCAGCGCCCCAGCAGCGATCGCTCTTATTTATTTTTCTTCTTATTTTTCTATAAAGCGTATTCTTTTTATCTGCGTTTGCAAGATTTATGCGCGCGGCTATAAAATAATATGCTGCCATGGCAACGCCAGCCAGCCAGACAGTCAGCCAGACGGGGCGCGGATAAGGCCTGGGACTCCTCGACTCGACTCCTTTGGGCCGCGCATCCTTTGGGCCCAATGCCAACTATTTAGCCGGCTAAAAATAGCGCCGCGGCACACACATACCGCAGCAATTGCAATCACTCAGTTTGTTGCTTAAGTCTTTTGTTTTATTTCTGTTTGCATTTTTCAGTGTCAGGCCGCCGATGCTCCCTGCTGCCTCCTGCCTCCTGCCTGCTGGCAAGGATGAAGCCAATCGGCTGGGGATCGCCTCCTCCTGAAAGTGAGTTATGCAGTCAACAGTTCATAGAAAATATCTCCCCAGCCTCAGTCTGCTTTAGCTTCAGCTTCTGCTTTTGCCTTTGCGCCCAAAGATCAGCCCCCAATACACCTAGGCATATTTATTTCATCACAATGTCAAGTATTTCCCTTGGTGCCAGGCGATAGCGCTTTGATTTCTCATCTAAAGCGGGCTGACATTTAATGATGGGATTGACAAAAAGTTAAATAAGAATTTTAGGAAATATTTAAGCCTACTTAAAATATTTGTGGGCATTTCTAGGATACTTCAACTCATTGGAGGAGGTTTTTATATAACAGAAAAAATTCTTTCCCCACTAATATTTCAAATTAAAACTATATAAAGGGTTTTTTTTTCAAAGTGCATATATCAACAGCAAAGCCTTGATTGATTCCATTTAGCCAATAGAGTCCCCAACCCTGTGGCTTTCACTGCCACGTCTGTCCTGCCCTGGCTACCCATCAAACGCGGAAGACCGGCAGTCTTCTGGCAGAGATTTCAATAAAACAACGCCAATGGGCTAAATGGGGTATTGGGTATTCATGACGGACCAGGAACCAGGGACCAAGAGCATGTAACCACCACCGGAGCCACAACGGGGCCTGACCATTCACATACACATTTTGTAATAAAATTAATGACACGTCATTACCTTAATATTGTTGTTACAATGTGAGCCCCGCAAGTACTCTCGCACACACATCGTGCATCGTGGACTTGACTCCATGGATGCGGGCCTTGGACTTGGTCTTTAAGAGGAGCAGAGCAGAGGAGAGAACTCGGACCCTGAACCGTTACCAGACTCGCTCCACAGCTGGAGGGTGAAAAAATTTCTTCATTCTTTTGGGCCGAGCACCCGTCATTAGTTCTAAAGCATTTAGCGTTTAAATTGATAAACAACATTTACATGCAAATTGCGGTCATTTAGCGATAACATCTTTCTGAGTGGCCAAAGCCAAACCGGGGGGCAGTCAACGGTTCTCAGGCCCGGCTGCTAATGAGCCTGCACTTAATGCCCGCCCTGGGTTGGCCACTGGTAATTGAATATTAGCCGGGAGTCGGTCTAGAGCGGGAGGAGATCTCCAGATCACTGGGGAGCTTGACAAATTCGCGGGTCAGTGGCGGGATTTATGCCAGATCGACACGCCATGTTGTGACTTAAATGCCAATAGTCGTCGTCGCTCCTCATTGATGCCACGGAATTCGTGTAATTGCCTCTTGGCCAGCGCGTCGTCGGGAATCCGCCTTTGTGACAAGCCCTGTGACAGCCAGATAAACGTTAATTGATGGTGCGTGATGTGGAGGGTTCCAGCCAGGACAGGATGGATACCCGAAGAAAGCCTTCACCTCACCCACTCAGCACGGGGCAGCAGGAGCGAATGGCCAACGATATAATCCGCCGCGGGGCACTTCCTGGTTGCACTTCGCCCGCAAAATTGCACAATTGCGATGCGCATTTACTTATGCAAATTACACACATATTTCCCCCGAGAGACGATGAGCAAAATATTAAAATATTTTTATGACTTAATAAAACATTTTTTATTAAATTCGAGCAGCCGACGACGACGGACCAAGCATTTCAAATGCAAATCGCATGCAGAGCCACAGAGAGCAATCGCCTGCGGGCCAGGCTGTGGCTTTAGAATTTGAAATATCTTTGAATTGCAACTGCCAATCGTGCATGAAGTCGGACCGAGAGCCCCGGCTATAGCCTCAACTCTGCAGGTCCGCCCCCTTTCGGAGTCCGAGTTCGAGGCGGAGGCAACAGCAAAAGTAAATGTTTAAAACATAGCGCCGCCGTGCACTTTTCTCTCAAGGCAAGCGTATAATTTAAATTTAAATTTAAAATAAATAAGAAAAGTAAGATGAGGCAGCCAGGAGATGGGCTCTAAAGAACTGTAGATTTCCTGCAAGGGGAAAATTTTTTACCTACATGTAATTATTAATAGAAAATCACTAATTTATGGTACAAAAACTGGGGCTTTGCATAATATTTTAAAGGAAAAGTGAAGAAATCTATAGATAAATGATTAATATAAACAAAAAATAAATTAAATACAACAAATTATAATTTTCCTACATATTTTCTTTCATAAAAATAATATTTTTGGATAGGTTTAGGTTTAGTAGGTATGTAGGTATATATGTATAACAAAATACCTCATCTTCGCTTAAAAAATAAGGTTCAAAAATATTATTTTAATGGAAAAGTGACGGAATCTATAAATAAATGATAAATATAATCAAAAGAATATATTAAATCAGACCATTTCTGATTTTATATAATATTTCTTCTTATAAAAAATATAATTTAAGATACTTAAATATGGTTTAAACTTTCTAAAACCTTCGAACCTTCATGTTATATTTTTAACAAAATACCTAATTTACGCTTTAAAAATAGGGTGAAAAAACATTATTTTAATGGAAAAGCTAAGCTAAAATATTTCTTCCTTTAAAAATTAATTCCAGATACTTTAATATGATTTAAACCTTTCAGAACCCTTTCCCCTCCAGTTACATCTTCCAATTAATATTCAAAATCACATTCTCCCCTTTACAAACAAATTTACCTGCTGCTTACGACCATATATCACAACCCAAAACCGATGCCCCTAGGGGAAATACTTCAATTTCCTCGGTGATAAACCCTTTCTTGCTAAACCCATATGCCCCAAAAAAATTTAAGTATTCACAGGGCTTAAGCCACATAAATCCAGAGCGATTGCTCGCCTGCTGCTGCTTTCATTTCAGGACAGGAAGAGCGCTCCAGAATCCCAAATCGAATGCAATTCAGAGTCAATCCCCGCGATGATCCCGCTGAGCGATTCGCTGATGCTGGGCAGTAGTAGCAGGAGCTCATAAATCTCTCCCATCGAACCCAGCCCAGGACGTGGACGTGGACATGTGCGTGTGACGGAGCCACCAACAAGGCGGCGATTGCGTGCCGTTCCGTGCCAGAGATGGGAGACCGGCCCACGTTCTATAAGGCGTGGCATCCGCCCGATGCGGACGCGAGAATTTCAGCGAGTTTCGTGGCATTTCGATCTAATTAGACGAAATGCCAAAGATGCTCAATTGGCGCCTAAGTGTTTGTGACCAAAGCGGGCAACCTGATCTGATTAGGCTCGATCGAATCGAATCAAAGCGAACGCGCTTCTAATGCGATCCGTCCGTAAACAAGATCCAACAATTTGTAGCCGCCGGGCCATAAATGGACCTCCGCTGTAACGGTAACAGCGAGCTGTTGGCCCGGCCAACTGTGATTTTCATTTCAATTGAGTTATCTTCGCAACGGGTCCACAGACTGAGGCCACATCCAGCATCCAGTCCAGCAGTCAGCTTGATCTGCTAATTTGCGGTTAGCGTTAATGAACAAAGCGTCGGGGAGAACACAGAGGAGCAGGGAGCATCGAACGCGGCACAGCTGGCCACCCACTCGGCCATAAACAAGTTGGCCTGACACTGGCACTGGCAAACTCTTTTTTGGCCATGTCGGCAGCAGCTGGCTAATATATATGTAACGACTAACAGTACATGAAGCGACAATATATCTTTAACATCATGCAGGCCGCGAAAAACAAGGGGATTAAGTTTAAGAGTCGAATATGTTGTACCCACGCTTAAAATAAAATTTTTAACAATATTTTGACCATTAATTTCCCGAAAATAAATATTATTTTAAACGTTCTGGAAGATATTTCCTTCGCTTTTAATGTCTATGTCACTGAAAAACATAATTCCTGCTTTTTATTTACCATTTTTCCTGCATTTAATCTATTATCCTTAAAATAAATACTTCCTCTGTATAATTAAAGCATTTATTAGATATTTTTGAGCTCGCGAATTGACAAGCCAAATCTCTCAATAGTTATAACCATTATTTCCTAAACTATAAAGCTGCCCCCTGACGTATTAATTCCCATATATAAAATAAAAATTCTGATAAGAGGCCTTAAAAACCAAAGCCTTGGGGAAAACCGGCATTAGATTCTGTGCAGAATTATACACATCAAAGCCATTTTCGAATTCTTCACACTAGTTTGAGCAACGTGTTTTCAGCTTATCCCAAAGTTCATTATACCCAGCATGTCCCAAGGATATCGGGCAACGAAGAGGCCGCCGGCGTACTGTGATAGCAGCAACTGTTGTTTATTTACTGGGATGCCGGGAGAATGGTGGAGGAGGAGCAGCAGCAGGAGTAGGAGGAGCAGGAGGCACCCGGTACCGTGTGCAAGCAGATAAAATCATTGACGACTGGCAGCCGCCGCGTATCCGTATCACGATCGCCCAGAAAATGCACTCGCAATGCGAAGTAAGCACTGAAATAAGTTCTTAAGAACTCCGAAAAAAAATTTAAAAAATATTTACCAAGAAGATATATAGTTTTTACAGAAATAATTTAAAGATAACCATTCCTTACTGACACTTTTATTTTATTATTTCATTTTTATCCACAAAATTGTTCTCTATGTAGTAGACTGCACTTGACTTCAGCTCTAGATCTGCGTCGGGATGCGCTGGAAGCGGTGGCCTGTCCACACATTGCACTAATTATGTGGCTGCGGAGGAATCTAGCGGTTCCGCTGTAATTTTCTGTGGGCGCTGGCGCGGGTCTGGGTGAAATTTTTGGGCTGCCGCGGGACTAGCAGCTGCGTGATCCGGGAGAGATGGAGATGGAGATGGAGATCAGCTCGCCGGCTCACAGCCATAAATTAGAAGTATGTCATTTGGCAGCTACCGCGGGAGAAATAGCCAGAGATCCAAAGATTCTGAGGAGACCCAGAATCGGCATTCGCATTCGGCTATAATTTCATGCCCAAGTCGGGGGAAGTCGACCCACTCTATAGATATCCAATTTCGTAATAAAGCATAACGAATTATATGCACTCGACTTGCTTTATTTCAACTGGGTCTGACTGCGACTCGAGTGGAGTGGCTTTCCGCTCTGTTGTTGTTGCTGTCTTGGCCAGTTAACGGTTTTGGCCGGTTGCCTGTTTGGGACTCGAGCCAAGCCGGTAGAAATTGCATGCTGCAAACATTTTCTGTTTCTTTTTTCTTTTCCTTATTTTTTTTTTTGCATTTTATGAAGCAGCGAAGCAGCCAAAGAACTCTCATCGAATATGCGATTTATGCGGCAATTTGTAAACGAAAATGGCTCTTGCCAAGAATTATTATTGTCCATCATGAAAGGGGAGAGCTAAGGAGCTAAGCCGCAGAAGGCAAAGCAAAGAGCGTTCGGAGCCAAAGAAGAAGAGCCTCTTAGCGGCATTTAGCAAATATTACGAATTTATACCCATTGCATACCATAAAAACAAAACTATTTTGCCGTTGTCCCCCCTTGACTTAGGCCTGGGCCTCTCCTTAATTTCTCAGAGAGATTTCTGGTTGATTTGTGTTGGGTTTTGCTGAGGAACTGGCCATGATGAATGCTTGGAAGATATAGTTAAATTATAGGGAATGGCAAGGGAATTTGTAGTATTTTTTAAACAAGGAAGTAAAGGGGGATAAATCAGGATTGTTCTTAGAGAAGATCTCTCTATATATAAAAAATGACTTAAAACAATAGTAAAGCTAGTGAGGATTTTTATAAATAAACAAATAAACTTTAACTTAACATTTTTGTTCACCGTAGCTTGTAGATCAGGGGTAGCATGCGATGACGATCAGTGTTTGGGACAGCTAATCCAAAGCCATCCGGCTCGAAGGACCAAATGTTGTAGTGGCATGCGCAAAATAAGCTTAATAATTTCCTTTTATGGTAAATCCTTCCAAAATAGCAGAGACTAAACTACGTTCTTTAGTTCAAACCTCCAAATACATATATAATTTAATGAATCATGACGTGAAAAAAGCACCACTGTAAAAATACAAAATAATATATCTTAAACCTAATGCTTCGTTCGGCACTAACTTGTCAAAGCTGAATTTATGTGAAAACTCAAATCATTTGAAGGACTTCATAAATTATTCCTTCATATCCCGAGGAATTCAGCTTCCCATAACTAAGATTTTACAACTTTAGGCCCCGGAGCCAGAATATATCCCAAGGAGAGCGGCAAGGAACGCATAAAATTCACTAAATGGGAAGCCTTGAACTTGACCCGGCCAAAAGCGGCAGCCAAGAGCTCAACAATAACAATAACTGGAGAGTCGCAAACGAAATCGAAGCGCTGACATTGACGCCTGGCTTGGCATGGCCTGGCCTGGGTTGGCCTGGCCTGAGTTGATCTGGTCTTTGGGCAGCAGCAGCCAAGTCAGTCGACCATGTAAGGGGTTCAACTTGTTGGGGTCCAGAGAGCACAGCTTGAAATGTTATTACATGCGAGGGAGGGAGAGAAATAAAGGTGGAAAAAGGTGAAAAAAAAAGATGGAGAAAAAATTAAACCTTTTGACACAAGGCGGAAAACGAAGATGGCGTTGTTGTTGTTGATGTTGTTGCGGCCAACATGTGGATGCTGCCAATTACTTGTTGTAAGCCATCAACATCAAGCGATTTGGCCAGGCAGAAGTAGAAGCCACTCGTTGGCGGTGTTGGTGGTGTTGATAGCCATCTTCTTCAGCTTAATTTAGCATGTCTGCGCGGCTCAACACTCCAGCTCCAGCTCCAATCGGAGCCGCAGCCATGGCCATTACAAGTCCACATCCACGTCCATGACCAAGACCAAGTGCAAGTCCCATTCCCTCGACGGCCAGCGACGGACGTGCCCATTTGGCAACTTGATAATCTCTTTCTTAAGCGCTGCGGCCAGCGCCAATCACTCAGGGCTCACAGCCACAGCCACAGCGCAGGGAACCCTTGGAAGAACACTCTATTCCAGCCCCCATTCCTCATCATCAAACGTGAGCGCTGTGTTCCTCTTTTCTGTAATTGTCTTAAATCAATCACAGAAAAGTGTTATTATGACAGCGTTATTAATCGTGACAGCGCACTCTGCAAATTGCCCGGGAACATTGGTCCCTCGGACTCTCGAACCTCGGACGTCCATACTCCATGCCCATACCATGCGCCTAATGATTTGAACTTGGACCGACATTAGTGCATAATGCAGGGACTGAGTAACCTCCTCCTCGTGGAGGGAGGTAGGTTCCACCATATGCGGCCCACGCGGCGAATGCCATTAAATGCAAATTATTTCCATTTCTGTGCCAATTGCTGTGCTACTTTTGCAGCTCTCTATGGGATAGAGGTTCGGGTTTCCACACCACCACCATCTCGTCGTCGCCATCGCCGTTCCCAGTTCTATTTTGCCCCGTTCCTGTTCATGCGCATCATCAAAAGCAAATCATCAGCCAAAATAGAAATGCCATTCCACGTACACACCGCTACCTCCAGCCAAAAGAAATTTCTTCGTAGTTTTATTGATTTTTCATGTTCTACAATTGGCCCGACCGGGGGATACAGTGGTTGGGAATCAAGGGGAAAAGGTTTTAAAATATTAAATTAAACTGAAGGATTATTATATTATTTAGATATGTTAAAGACAAGGAGCAGGCTCGGCAATATTACAAATATGTAAGCAATTTTGTCTCATACCGAGTCCCTTTATTTAATCATCCGGCTCGAAGGACCAAAGAGACCTTTTGGAGTCTAAACCTAAATTTACCCAGAATTCCTTTATTCTAATTTACAAAATTAATTTATTTAGAGACTACAAAGAACAATAAATTAATTTAGGAACATTGACTGCTTCTATAAGGTCACTCTCTGACTTATTTCGATCCCACTGTACCCTTCCTATAGAACGTCCATCATAATTGCGGTGCTGCTCGTTGTTCTGTGCATCTGATTAGAATTACAGAGCCGAGGCAGAGACACACAGAGCGAGAGAGAGAACTGGCTAGGAAATGTGATTGCGGCTGGCAGGAAATTGAGGTCAGTGTTATGATTGTTTTGCGGATGAGTTTTCTGCCTTTGTTTCTCCGGCATATTTTCGCAATTTGCGCTAAATTGGTAGAGAGACCCCAGTGGGCTTTGCCGCCACTACAGATACTCGTATAGATGGGCATTCTTTCGGGGTTAGCCAAGACGGACACTCGACCCGCATCACTGTTCGCAGATCAAACAAACTGGGCTCATTAGAAACGAGCGAGGAGTCTTTGGTTTTTAGCACCGACTAACAAATGCGTGGGCGTGGCAGATGAGGTAAGACAGGCGCTTAAGCGATTCGCGCCTCTCCTCACCGAAAATTGACAGCAAAAATATTTTCTAAGCGGGCTTCTCTCAATGAGGAAAGCAAACCAAACCAGAAGCTCTGCCTCTGTGGCTGTGTGCCTTGCCTGATTTATTATTTGCGTGTGTTATTTAGCTCACACACACTCACGCCCCTGCCGTAGATCATGCCTGAGCTCCTCCAGGTTTTTGCCTCGGGGCCCAGAGCCAGAGAGGCACAAACATTCCAGTTGACAGTTCATTTGCCTATGTGGCCGGAGTCTGGATTCCCAGAGGGGGGAAAAAGCAGGAAAGGAAAGGCTTGCATACGCAATTTATGACTGGCAGTGGTAGCTGCCACTGCAACTGCCACTGCAACTCCAAGCAAGTGGCAACTTGCTTTTCTAATTAGCATTTACAAATGGCTGCCGTTTCGAGGGCCCTTTCGAGCGGCTTTCGGTGGCTCATTAGGAGCCAAAGTGCTGACAGTCGGCCAAGTGTAGCTGCTAATTTGTCACTGAATGCTATTTGCAGAGGCTTGGCCAAATGTTTGCATGTCCCAAGGGCCTAGGTTTGTATTTATGGTAATAGAAAGGGGTCTCTGGCAGTTTAAAAATGTAGTGGCTGTCAAACTGGGCTGTATAAAAATTGATTTCAAATTAATATTGATTTTAAAGGGAGTTTAAAGGGGATTTAGCTTGGAAATGGAGTTAATACCAATTAATATTATTTAATTGAAGCATGTAAAATACGTTTTTCTTCAAATAAATAAGATCGGATTCAGTTTTATAGTTTTTCTCTCACATACCAGACACCTGTAAACAGTTTTAAACCCTTGATTGATCCTTAATCGAATCGTTATCGTGACGAAGTACCTACTTAAGGACAGAACCCTTCTTGTCCCTTCTTGGCAGAAACATTTAATGATTTTAGCCACTCAGCTGCAAATTAACCAATCACTTAACAATCAAATGCCAGTCCAGAGCACACGTGTAAGGTCCTGGGCCCTTCTCGAGTGAAGCTGTCATCCCTGGCGACTCGAAGTCGTCTGCCTAATCTGCATCGAATTGAGCCAAAGCTGGAGCTGGAGCTGGTAGCTAGACGATTTTTAATGGCTTTCAGATCGCTGTGCTTTGGTCTGGCCAGGAATTCACTTGCCACCTCTCTCTCTCTGGCAAAGACGACACTTAAACAGTCAAATGACCGATGAGCAGCAACTGGTTTCCCCAAAGCCCCCAGATCTATGGGTTCTTCCAGTTAATATTCGGTCATGGATTTGCAGTTATGTGTGAACGAGCTCGCCGGCGATGGGTAATTGCTTGGCTGCACTTGGCTTGATCTGCCAGGTAGCAAACCAGGAGGAGCGGAGTTTAGATGAAAGTGTGTCAATGGCTTAATTGGCTGCTGTCTGTGGTGGGTGTTCGATCAATCATTTCGCTGAGCTCCCGTTAACCTGGCCAAAATTCACCTGACAGATGGACTAAGCGAAGGCAATCGTGCCCGATCTGATGGCCACGTTTTCTCTCCCCGAAAAAAATGACCCAAAAAATTGGAAAAGGTACAAAATGCTGAAGGGGAAATTGCACTTATTTCATAAAGAGATTATCGGTGTAATTTCGGTGATCTTCGATCATTTGCACCTTGAAGTTTCTGGAAGTCAATGGGGTGTGAATAGGCTTTGGAATTTTATTGAACTTTGGCTTTAAATTTTGGGATTTTTGCTGTTCTAGTTGTAGGAAGTTTGAATAAACTAAAAATTAAAAGGAGAATCGGGGTTTCTAGACTATTCGAAGTATGTTATGTGACTAAAAATAACTTTTTCTTGGTGTTTATGGTGTTATATTCTTTATGAATATTCTACCTCACTAAAAATATATTTAAGTGTAACCAAGACCGGGAACCATCATCAATCTGTCTGTCTCTTTGCTTAGGCCAGAGTGCAATCCCGGTCGAAGGCCTTGCGGCAGCTTAGCCAGTGCAAACCCTTCATTAAAGCTACTTAAACTGCGGCTACCTAGGGAGGGGACTCTGAGGATTCATCTTTAATTGGCAGTCGACATGCAACAGTTTCATTTTTAAATGTTAACTGTAAAAACAAACACGTTATCCCTTGGCCGTTGTAAACAAATCAATTTGGCATCGGCAAGGACCACACTAGATCTGAGACCAGAGACCTGGACGAAGGAAAATGGAACCTTATGGGACCTCGTCTTACCAGGAATTCAATTAAGCCGCCCCAAATGGATCCTGCGTGAATCGATGCCCCAGCCCCACCCCTCCGGGCTCTGGTGTGTATAACTGCAGACCCATAATTAAAAAATTTTAGCTCTGGTTGAAATTAATTTTGAATATATGCCCCGTCTCCGCACACTTGACTTGGACATGGCCAGGGCTTTTGAAGCGGAGCCGCCGAGCCGCCGCGCAAATTGCCTAGCCGAGGCATCAACTCCCGATGATGCGGCCAAGAGTGCCATGGGAACAGAGCCTGCAGAGGCTGCAGGAGATGAGATGAGTTGGCCTGACGCGCGGATTAAGTTGAGCATTCAAATTGAAACTGACATCTTGGGCCGAGGCCGAGGACGAGGCCGAGAGCGAGGCCTCTTTGCTGCCACTTCACACCACCGCCAGTCGCTTGTCAACGCACCTCGCACCGCTCATCAACGGAGCTGGTCCTGCTGCTGCCACTTGGCTGGCCAATGGCCATAAAGAATGAAAAGAAATCCCTGGCGATTAGTTACATTGTCTGGTGCTAATAAAAATAGTGCCAAAGTCGTAAAGCGATGCACGCACGATAGCGATCTTCAAAGCCAAAATCCATAATTAAATGCACATAAAAAGGGTTGCGAAATATTCCGCTAATAGGAGAGTCAAGTGTGGCCAGCTTCTGTTTTTTTCTTTTGGGTTTGTGTTTGCGCCTGTATTTGACTAATTGCCACAAAAGTGGGCAGGTGTAGGAGGAAGTGGTCCGACTCTGGCTCTGACTCTGGTTATGCAACCAGGTCAACACTGGCACGATTTGCCAAGCTCTGACTATGATGAACACCTTGTCCGAACGCCCAAACAATCCATCAACGCTGCCCCAGCATAAGAGCTGCGAAAATAGTTACCTTTTAGGTAACTACGTACTACGTGTTGGGAAATCTGGGGCTCGGAATTCCTCGGAAGATTTCATTATTTCCACTCAAATTAGTGCACAATTATGTTTAATATTAAACAAATTGCCCTGTTCCGACAGCCAAGCGATTATCTTTGTTCAGTTTTTTGTTCAGTTTAGCAGAAGTTCAGAAGTGATGTGATCTTTTTTTTAGTGATGATTGCTGACCTCATAGTCTGACTATCTTTTTTTATGACTGAAAATAATAAATTTTTTACAACAAGAACTTCGGTAAGCCAGTGACTCAAGTTACATTATAATATTTAATAAGGTGTGTCATTTATAAATATATTCTTTACCTCTAAAAAAGTACAAACTTTATTGCTCAAGTATCCGCACCTCAAGAATTAATCATGTAATGACAAATAAAGCTTACCAAATTATTTTTATTTGGTGACCACCCGTTGCGAGTACTTGAGAGTCATTAAAAAACTTCTCCTTATATAATATATTCGAACTGAGTCATAGTTTGCAACTCGAATAAAGAATAAACCGCAACGCAATGCAACGTCTAATGCAATTTGAAGAACTGTCTGTCAAGTATTGTGATGTCATTGCAATATATATTGGAAATACCACGAATGAAATCGAATGCCGAATTTTTGCACACACCAAGCAGATGGTTATTTATGGGAGAGACCCCGAGAGCGATGGACACCCACGTAGGCGTTGATTTTAAGCTGATTTCAAAGCCAGACAAATGTGCGGCTTAGCGTAAGAACGGAGTTTTGCACGCCCAGCGACTTAAAGCGAAATTCAATATGCTTCTTCATATGCTTGTTCTTTTTTTTATTTTCTTACTCAAACATATTTTTGCCACCCCGAATCTTTTTTTTTCGAATTTTTTGTTGCGTCAGCGCGCACAAGTCAAGTTCGTTGCCTAAGTCTTTCGTTTCGCTAAGAAATTCACCACCAAAGAGCATATAAGAGAGGCGGCACAAGAGAGAGAGATCAGAGAGTTGTTGCCAATTGGAATTGTCAAAACAATGACGTCACGGCTGTAAACAACAACACTCGAAAAACCAAAACAAACCGATGCCGGCCACGTGATTCCGCTGAGCCAAAACCCGTTCTGGCTCTCAGCTTTCCAGCTGGAAAGCGTTTTGTTTACCTAAGAGAGGGAGAGCGGGAGAGAGATCGCTCTGAGAGTCTCCGCTCACGTGCTCACGTGGAGGCCGTCCGCCTCTGCAATTTGTGCATTTGGTCAAGTTCAAGTGTGGTGGCCCACCAACGGTGGTGAGTTCCTTTCGCCGGCTTTGGGGGGCTTATAATCCCGACTTAGCCAGCCGCGCGCCTCAGTCCGGCTGCGAACTTCAACGTGCGACGAGGTGATCTGTGCTCTTCCTTGGATCTGTGAGTAAAGTACCAGAGTCGCGCCCTCTCGCTCTGGCCCGCTTACGTGATGCTCGTTCGTTGACCGCCGCGCGCTTACGTCAGTCGCTCTTACGTTTCGGCCACTTTGGGGGTTTGCTGGGGCAGCTCTTGCTCGCCTTGCCGCATTCCGAGTCGTGCTTAATAGCCAGCCAAGTCGTCGGCGCGCATCGTCCGCGCAGCGTCGGAGAAGAGGAAAAAATTAAAAGGAAAATCATCAGGAATTGAATGATTTCTCGTGTGCGCGCTTCACTTTAAGTTTCATAATTGCAATCATTAAAATTGTGAGAGATTCGACCACTAAAAAAATTGCTGCAAGTGTTTCCGAAAAACAAATTAAATCCCGGACAATAAAAATTCAGACAAATAATTATGAAAGATGTGCTAATTAAGTGGCATCAAAATATATCAAAATAAAACTGTGTTTAATAATAGCAATGAAGTCAAGAGGTGGCTAAGCTAATTTAATTGAGTTTAGGAACAAGTTTTTATGTTTTTTATTTAACTAAAACATTTATAACTTAAAAGGATACAAATTGCAATTATTTTTGCAAGTTTCACAGAAACGTTTTTAGGTTCTTAAAGAATTCTAATTAAATCTCTATAAATGTGAAATGTGTTAAAGTAATTTATTTGAAGGACTTAAAAAAAATACAATTTATATCTTTTCAATAAATTTCGTTGTTAATTAAATGGCCTATAACCATAAAAATAAGTGATAACATTTTATTTTTTTTATATTTTTTAGCAAAGTAACAACCAAAACTAAAGGCAAATAAAAAGAGACAATAAAATATTATGGAAACGAACTACTAAATTGTCAGTGACTAAAACTAGTAATTAATTAAAATTGTTAAAATAAAAAAATGTTAGTTAAAATAGAATTTTAAACGGTTTTTGCGGTAGTTTTGTGAAAAATCCTTTTAAAAATAAAAGAACAAATATGTAATCTCTTTTAAAAATTCAAAAAAAGTTCAACAAGATACAAATAATAGAAACCGATGAACGCTAAAAACTTTATGTTTCTCACAAATAAAAAGCCCTAAAATAATATTAAAAAAAAAAAACAGTATAAAAAAAATGTAAAAATTTTGAAGAACTGCCAGTAGCTAAAGTGTTTTAATTTTTTTTTAAATAATTACCTAAAACCTTTTTGTTTCATAAAAGTGAAATACCCTTAAATAATATTGAAATAGTTTTTATGAAGTATCTTCGAAAAAAGTAACTAATGAGTTTTAATACCTTTTTTAATGGCACAATTCTTAATTCAAAGACTCGATAAGACTTGCAAATTACTAATCGCACAATAAACCTCAAAAGAAACCGTTTAAAGCTATATTTTGTGGCTACCTATATACAATTAGCCAAATTGGCGGCAATAAAACAAAAGTGCAACGGCAAGCGAACATGCAAAACCTGCAACGGCAACAACGGCAACTGCAACAACGGCAACAGCAACGACAACGCCAACGCAATCAAAAGCCAACAACTCTATAAAAGAAACGAAAACAGAATAAAAACGCAGGCCGGCCAGACTCGGAGCACGAGCCTTTTGGCATGAGGCCTCCTCCTCTGAGTCAGCCTCTGCTCTGACATGGGTTGTGTTCTTTGGGTTCTCCCTGCTGCCACCTTGGAATAGGCAAAATTAACTAAATTACAACATCAACATCAACGGCAGCAGCAGCCACTGCAGCAACTCCAGCAACAGCAGCAGCCAAAACGAAGCTGCAGCAAATTTGTTGCGCATGCAAATTTATGTGTAAGTGAACAGCAAGCAAAAGGGGGCTCTTTGCTCTTGGCCTGGCCCAGCAAATAATTGTGTTTAAATAAAGTTGGGGCTGCTGCTGTTGGTGCTGGTGATGCTGCTGCTAGTGCTGCTGCTGCTGCCTACAACAATCTGGGGGCTGGTGGACAGTGGCCAGATCTTGGATATCGGCTGGGTTCGGCATTAAGCCATATCCGGTTCGCGGGCCTGTCTAAATTTAGCGCTTAATGAAGCCGCTGCTGGTGTAGCTCCAGCTCCAGTTGAAGTAGTTCATGTAGTGGCCGATGATACTGATGTGGATTTGCCAATGCAAACAGTTGGCAATAACTCATCACAATTGGCAAATTAAACGCCAACACAACAAATGATCGCGAGCAGCGGGCCCAGTGCAATTTGTGAGCTGCAACAGATGATAAATGTTCGCCCCTCGCTTATTTATGGCCACTCCAATTGAGTGCAATTGATTTTTGCCTGCGTTGGCGTTGCATAACCATGACCGGCCACCAACTCATCCTATTTGCAGATCTCTCTGAGCGACAGAGAACGTGGAGAAGTGGAAAGAAAACTGCGGAACCAAGTGTGTGTGTGTTAACCGCGTGTGTGCCTAAAGGCACTCTCTAAGAACAACAAATAGAGTCTAATTCGTGCAGTGAATAAATAAATAAATCAAAGAAATAACAGATCAAGAAAGGCACTCAACAAAAAAATATCTCAACGCCGGCCAACATATTTTCGTTTGCGGAGAAATGAGTAACAACAAATTATTGGTAAGTTTATTGATAAACTATATATAATCATTAGCTTATTGACCGCAGCAAACAAGTTTCAAATGCCTTGAAATACGAATTCTTCGATTGCCAATTTATTTATGGCTTTTCATTAGTTTTTTATTGGCTTTGTGGTATTTCTCGATATTGCGGTTTCTATTCAGTAAATACAAGCGGCTAATTAGTTTTTAACTTGTCCAATTTGTGTTCTTAAATATTATTTCAATTACAAATAAACAAAATGCATGTTTAGAGGTTAGCTTAAAACAACAATCTCTTTGGGAATCTGATCTCATTGATTAACACACTCATTTATTTAATTGCTGAAGCGTTTATTCTTAATCAAGATGTATTCAAGTTTGTTCATTATATTTCACTGCTCATCAGCTGATTGTTAGTCAGTTTCACATGTTTCCTAAAGCCTTCTATATACTTATATATATATCTATATTTGTTATAGCTTTTTCGCTGTTCATTGATGTGAGACGGTAATGTCTACCGCCCCTCGAAGGTCGAATGGTAACAGCAAAATACTTGAGGGCGGCAAATGAGATATAAATTTGTAGTTTGTTTTGTAGCTATTTTTTTCAGCAAGATTATTAATTATCCATTTTTAATGGGAGTTCGTTTTCCCTACAAATATAAATCTCAATTTATTTTGCTCATGCCTCCCCTTTGTTTATTATTTAGTTTGATTTAACATAAAATATTCCAAGGCGTGTTAATATCTGCCAAAAACCCGCTTTGACAGCATTCAAATTTTGCTGGCTTTTGTTTTGGCTTTTCTACTTATTTTTAAAAATTATTTCACACAGATTTATCTGAAGCCCGAAGCAATGCGGAATTTGGCAACACGTTTCTGCTTAGCTTTTTGGCAGATCTTTTCCAACAAATGTTTGCCGTGATGCCTGAATAGCCACAGCCTTGAATATAAATCAGAAAATATAAAAGTACAGAGCAAAAAAAGGGAGTTAATGCAATATTAATCGGGGCTCGGCACGACACAGCAGCAGCAGCAGCCGCGTTCGACCTAATATTAAGTAATTTTATTATGGGAGGCCTTAAACACAAGTGTATTAAAATAAATTACAGCGACGGCTGCTGCTGCTGCCAACTAATTGAATTTGAGTCAGCCTCCTGCCGGGTCAAGAAGGAGCAGACAGACATCACTTGCAACACCTCGACTCTACCGTATACATATATATACGAGTACCCACAATATATTGTAAAGTCCGCTGAACACAATCATTAAGCGCAATTTACCTACAAAGTCGCATGCCGCCAACATGGGCCGTGCAAAATGATTATTACCATACGCCCCGGCAGCCACAATGGCAAAAGGGGCATCGCTATACCATATCGGCATCGGGATCGACATCGGGATCGGGGCAACGGGCCACCAGGCAAGCGCAACGAAAGACTCGAGGCACGAACTTGACGTGCTCAAATCCAAAGTGTGGCAAATCAGCAAATCAGCTGTGGCATAAGGCAACTAAACAAATAAATGCTTAACACAGAGTAAGAAATACAAATCGTGTCGGAGACAAGTCAAGTGAAAGCTGTTGGGGCTGGGCTCTTTACGAAACCGAAGTCTGTATTTTTTCTGCTTCTCTGTTTTCTTGAGCACATAACAGGCAACTGTCAATAAATAATCAAAATAAACCCGCCCAGCGACTTGAAATCATTTGCTAATTGTCTATTTTTGGTAACTTGTCGCTTGTAAAAATATTTCAAAGGAAGTCCACTCCAAACTCGAGCATTTCACGCATTTGTGAAATGATTTTTTTGATGCGGAGAAAAAACATCAACAAGTGATGCAATTGCCAGGCCCAAAATGCAATTGATATGAGTCAAGTCGACTACCAAGTGGAAAATGGTTCAAATACCATTTTATAGCCCCGAACAAATGGCTTAAACCAGATCATATCTTAATGATATGCATCTGTTCTTCTTAAATATATATTTCCCAGTAGTAAGACTCCTTCTCCTACTTACTTGCGAGTCTAATAAAAATTTAATGACCTTCTGGAGACACAAGAGACTGCCCTAACACTAAAACTTTGACGCAGGCAATATACTTGTGTATTTTACAGCGTTTACTTTCAAGAGCAAACTCTTGGCTGCTGCTTTCCCACAGGAATTTTAATGTCACCTTAAGTGTTTTCGCCTCGAGCAGCGTCATGAGATCATCAAATTTATTCCGCACGCATCACAGCCATCGGATCTTAACTGTCCGAACTGAGCCCATTCACGATCTGGCAACAAGTCGAGAGCTGCGAGGAACATATGTAAAAATTCACAATCCTATTAAAGGCTTTCGTTAAGTCCGAGCAACGCGAGAAACAATAAATACCTGTATATTTTGTTAATGGAAAACGAATGAAGGTGTGCGTGTGTGTCTTTGAACTTTCGCATTTTGCTCGTGCTTTATTTTGGCGGCCTCAAACGGCGAAATTCGTGCAATTCATTATGGTCTGAGCCTGGGAGAAGCGCAAAGACGAGAAATACTATTGACAGTAATTGCGTTTAATAACACAAACGATTTACAGTTATGTGTGGAATGGCCGAAAGGGCAAAGCGGGCAATAAGCATTAATCATCGGCCAGCCAAAGCAAACTATTAAAGCGGCTTAAACGAGCCCAGAACCAGCAGCAGCAGCAGCAGCAGCATCCCGATCGTTGCTAGCTAACTTATGCAACAATTAAGTTTTATGATTTCCATAAATATCCA
Source organism: Drosophila lacteicornis (assembly GCA_008044355.1). NCBI lineage: Eukaryota > Metazoa > Arthropoda > Insecta > Diptera > Drosophilidae > Drosophila > Drosophila lacteicornis. Next base: position 39,739 of record VNKF01002361.1, read on the forward strand.
AGCAGGTAGTCCCAGAAGAAGTCCCTGCCCGGCCTGGTCTGCCTTCCATTCGGATCTCATCGCATCGATTAAACTAATTAAATTGTCATAAACTTTAATGCCCTGGCCAGAGGAAAGTTCTGCTTTCAGCCAAGTTCGCTGCCTAAGTCTTTTGTTTGCTTAGCTCTCGATCTTCGCTTTGGCTGAGATATTTAGCCATAATTAAGGTCACAGCTAATGCGATTGATACAATTATAGCCAGCAGACCTCAACCTGTTCGCATTTATTAAATTGTCTTGGCAGAGATGCGTCAGTAACCTACCTGGTCGGGTCGGTAGTCAGCTGTTGGCCAGCTTCTTCTCTCGCTTCTAATGTCCAAGCCAGTCTCTGTGCACTCTCCCGCTCGAAAAAAACACACACAAGCACTCAAGGCAAACCACTTTGGGGGTCTGTCTCCGTCTCCGATCTCCATGCATTGATTTCATTCGTTTCTTATATGCAAATGTTTGTTTTTGGCCAAAAAGCAAACCAGTTTGGCATTTGGCCAGTTGTTGGCCTGTTCTGACATTTGCAAACGGAACAAAGCCTTCATTGGCACCGCTTTAATTGCGTTCAGTTTTTAATGTATGCAATATATGTAGAATCCACCCACGAGCTTAATTGTAACTGTAAAGTTTTTTAGCTGGGCTTTAATTTGACGGATTTGGGGGTGAAACAAATGTTTATATATTAAAAATTCCAGTTTGTACAGTTTGAATAATATATATAACTTTTTATATATTTTATACCTAATTAGTAAGGTGTGATTCAACTTTTAAACAAGTTTTGGCAACTCATTTTAATATGAATTAAATAATTTATAATCTGCGTCAAACATCTTATACTGGAATACACGCTAAAAATAAGATTAAGCTGAAAAAATACATAGAAAGGCAAAGAAATTTTTTTTCCTAGTCTAGAATTTTGTTAGAAATAAAATCCATAAAATTGTATTCAGGAAATTTCTTAGAAACTACATTAAAATCAAATAAAATAGCAGCATTCTCCACTTTATACTTTGGAAGTACGAGAAGCAGTAAAGCTAATTTAAGAATGAATTATATTATTTCTTTCAAACATTTTATTCTAGAATATTTGTTTAAATTAAGTTTAAAGGCTGAAAAAAAATCTAAGATGGCAAATAGGAATTTACCTTAGTCTAAAGCTTCGTTTAAAATAGACCCCATAAGCAATTATTTCAATATGGAACCCACATAGAGCTTAAATTAAAATCAAATAAAAGATAAGCTTTTTTCATTGGTATACCATAAAATCCAGAAATTTACTAATTCTATTTAAAACCCTCGACCCAATCAAGATCAGTTCTTGGAACCAATCGAATTTACTAGCAATTTTTATGGGAATTTCCTGTTTTTTTGCGCTCAATATCAAGATTTTCAAAGTCATAAAAATATGGCCAAGAGTTTATAGATTTTTCCAGCAGATGCTGGGACCACCATTTGGTTGGCAAACCAATCCAAATATGACGCCCACGTCAACAGCCAGTCTGCCGGCCGGAGTTGGCTTAAAAGCAAAAATGTATAAAGGCGATTTTTTTGGAGACATCAGCTGAGGAGCGGCAGAAGGGGTCTTACCATAAGCACACCATTATCATGATGATTAAAACTTATTATTGGCCGTGCATTACTATTATTAGTAGACAGATGGACGGCCAGAGACGGACAGTCAGGGCGGTTACACGCACGCCGCAGCCGTCGAGGCTGTGGGATCGCTCCTCTCTCTCTGTGGATATCCTTTCATAATTCCTCCCAAGGAACCCCAGTGCTGGGTATATGCATATTTTTAAAACAGGCAGCGCCCGGAACATGTTATTAATACGTAGAAACAAATAAGCAAAAACAATAAAAGTGGCGAGTGCCGTGTGCCGCTTGTGCCGGCTTCGGGTTCGGCAAATACTTGGCTAAAAACGCGTTACAATTCTGCGGGCAGTTGTGGCGGCTGTGGCTACACCCCGTGAGTTGGGTGGAGAACGGAGAGAGGCAGGGACTTGGACTGGGACTGGGACTGGGCCTGGCAATGGGAATGGGTTCAGTTCAGGCCGCGCGCACATTCACCTGGAGCTGGAGCTTGGGCACGACGTGCGCGGCTTTGGCCATTGTTTGCTGCAAGTCTTACCTTGATGGTCGTTCACTCCTCGAAGTCTCAGTCGAAGTCTCTGTCTCAGTCTCCGTCTCAGTCTCAGCTGAAGCTGCAACAACTTTTACTACTAACACACATGTAGGGGAGATATCGCGTTGACTTTCAGCGCGCCATCAACAAAAATATGAGCGCAGCGCTGCCGCTGCGAGAGAGAGAAGCACTAAAAATCGCTCAATAATATGTACGCTGGCCATAGCAATTGAGCCAACTAGTTGGCCTGGCCTGGGACCCAGTGCACAGTCCAGCGCTGCTCCTCGCCAGTCTCCCAGCCTCCCAGTCGCCCAGTCGCCCAGTCTCCGGTCCACTCCCCCTCGCGCGTATCTGATAAATAGAGTGGTTCACAAAATGCTGCCGCCGTTGCCAGCCTGGTCCTGCCTGGGCCAGGCCAAGCCTGTTTTTGTTGCTGTTTGTTGTTGGCCAATGTTTGCCAATAAGTTTTTGCCCCGGCATTGCTTATCACGATTTGTGGCCATATTATTTCAGTACTTTTTTTTTCCCTGGCCTGCCTGCCTGCCTGGCTTTCGGTCGTGTTCGGCCCTGCATTTTTAACGCATATTTTGTAATTGTTGCCATCGTCGTTGTCTGTTGCCAGCGTTGACCTTTTTTGCGGATCCATTTGCATACGCAGAGCACACTCACTTATAGGAGGAGCCCCAGCCCGGAACCCGTAGACCAAATCAAGTTCGTTGGACACCGCAGTTCATTGGCCCGGCCTTTGGTAAAGGATTGCCGCTGGCTGGCTGTCTAATTACAAGCCGAGCTTTTTCTACGCTGCTTCTTCAGCTTCGGCGGCTTCATTCAGTGCTTACCGGCAAATGAATGTTATAGCCATAAAAATTAACTTTGCCCCGCCGCTCTCGCTCAAGTTATGCTTCAGTTAAATTCCTTTTTTTGTTTCTAAGCGAAGGCCAAGAGAATAGAACCTTTGAGTGCTGATAGAACCCAAGATACCCCATAGAAAAAAGGGGGTTCTAAGCCCTAAACAAAGAAGTTCTTTCTTCTGTTTAATATATCTTTCTTTCATGTTAATATTAGTTTTACAGAAATATTTTTAAATATTCTCAGGGTCATTTGCAGCTTATGCCCAAATCACACCCTCATGTTGGTTCGAAAAAGTTCTTAATCATGTTCCGGCCACCTTTTGTCTCTGGGCTCTGCTTGGCTGCCAGTTCTCGGCTCTAATTATTTACACGCTCTGCGCATGCATATCAGTTACCAGTTTCTTGTTACCAGTTTTTCAGTGTTTTTTCCGCCCAAAACAGCGACGATGAGCTGCGCTGCCCTCGAGGCAAGTGTTTGAAATGTTGTACAGTTTAGTGGCGTCAAACGCTTGGCTGGAGATGCTATAGCCAGCCAGCCAGCAGAAGGCGTAGTTAGTGCATTAGTTACATAATTCGTTTACCGTTTCTGTAGCCGTTTGATTAATTGGTAAAGAGCCAAGAATGCTGCAGGTCGCTCACTGCCTCCCTCCCTCCCTCTCACCGATAATTGTGCAGAGTCTGGAAATTTATGCAAGTTTTTTGCCTGGGTCTTTTGTTTTCTAACTGTTCTGAGAGCGGTCTAAAGCGAAGGCAATTTGTGGTATTTAAAGGCTTTATTTTTACAAGGAAAGCAATTATTTGGTTAATTTATATGAACAAGAAAAATGTATTTAGCAAATGAATAAATTAAATTAACTTTAAAGGGGAAAATTGGTTAAAGAAAATATGCTTTTAGGAAAGAAAATGTAGCTAGAAATATTTAATATTGATTTTAAAATGCTTGTATTACCAAATTTTGTCTCAAATGTAGTTCCTTTTAAAAATGAGTAAATAAAATTGATTAAAGCACTGATAAACTAAGAAAACACCCTTAAAAATATCTAAAACATGAAATAAAACTATGTAATTATTTTTAAAACAATAAATAAATTTAATTACATTAATAGGGGAAAACTGGTGCCAGAAAATGGTTTTAAGGGGAAAGAAAATGAAGCTAAAAAAAGATTAATATTTCTTTTAAATAATTTTCTTGGCTATATATTGTCCCAAATTTATTTCCCATTCAAAATATATAAATATAACCTATTAAGCCTTTAATAAATTAAGAAAACTCCCCTCTAAATATCAGAATTATAAGTAAAAGGCATGCAAACGATGTAATTACTTTTAAAACAATAAAACCATTCAGACCTCAGCTTACTCTCACATATTTAAAGCATTTTTCCTATCCTAACTACTCCTTAACCCGCAATGGGATTACTTTTCACAAAGCCGCTAGACATTTCCCACACAAAATCCCTCTTCCACGGCCAAGTCTCTTGATTGTTTTGGCAATAAGGAAATGCACCCCGAGTTCAAGCATGGCAGCAAAGCGGCAATTACATGATCCACATAATCCCAACAACCGCCGAGTTCCAACAACTACAAAGTGGGCATTTATATTCTAATTATGCTGGCACTTGCATCGAAAGTCACGCTACCATTTCTCACTCTCCGCTTGTTAGTAGTGGCAGCAGCAGCAAGAGGCTATCATACAACAATAAAATGCTGATTAGGCAGTTTTCTTCTTCACTTTTTTTTTTTTATTTTTTCAAAGAATAAAGAATAATAAAGAGAAGAGATCCTAACCGAATTTCTATTGGCATGCAGAGAGCGCTGTCATGGCCCAAGTTGCTACCAGACGGGGAAACAAACACGATCATGATGATCATGACGACGATGATACCCCCGAGGAGCAAGTGTTGTATCTATGCCAGCAAAACGGCCAATTTTCCATGGCCGGCCAAGTGCCAAAAGCAACAACACTTCGGGGAGAGGCTCTTTGTTTTGTTAGCTGCTGCTGCTCTTGGGTTCCCTCGCTTCCTCACATCCTTTGTTGGCCATGATTTTCCCTGTGATTGTGTGTGCGTGCTTCAAAGGAATTTCCATAACCGCTAGCATTCCCTGCGTGTGTGTGTGTGTGCGAGTGTTGGCCCCTCTAATGGCCAAAACACAACACAACATCGAGCGAGCTCGTAGATACTTCTTCTCCGAGTCGATACTCCTCTTCTTTCAATGCCTTTTGCTTTCCGTACGTAACGAAAATGAGCGCAAACAAGGGGGAAAAGCGGCAGGGCGACAGGAAAACACACGAAACTGGTTTTTCCTGGTTCTGGCCGTGCCTGGCCTGCTCGGAAGGTGCGTGTGCAGGGGAAAATCTGTGGAAAATGCAAAGAGTTCTCTCTGCCGAGCCGGACTTGACCCTCTCTCACCTCGACTTCCCTCGGTTGACATCAGGGTCTAACTTACGCATTTTTCAATTATCTCACACAGGAAGACTCGCAATTGCATTCCTCGCCGCTTCGTGTTGCATTTATGCCGCTTAGCCTGCGCTATGTATGTAGGTTGGTGTGGCAACCAACGGTACTCCTACTCCAAGTCGCACTCGCACTGGTACTCGTACTCCTCCCGGCGGCAATCTTTTCGCCGCATTTCGTATTTCGCATTCGCATTTCGCACACACACAGCCCCCGAACGGGCCCAGGCAATTTGCAAAAGCTGGCAAGCTGGCAAGCAACGCGCTCAACAGGCTCATCACTTAGCCATCTAATGTCTAACTGCGCTGTCAGGCCAACTTGTTTACGCTCAGTGCTCTCGGGTCTCGGATCTCGGATCTCGGCTCTGGGTTCTCTAACCAGAGGAGTACGGTGCCATCAACTAGGGCATACGTGTCCAAGGCGGAAAAAATGCATTTTACTAAGTTATGGATATGGGGAAGCTTAAAAAGTGCTTCTTTAAATTTAAAAAAAATCTTAAAGGGGTAATAGATGTCTCTGGAAAAGTATTTGTTGCTGCAAAGGATCCTAGAGACATTAAAAGGGTTTATAGGTGAAATAAGGATTAAAGGAATTAAATTAAGAAGGGGTTTTGGGAAGCACTTTATTGAACTTTACTTAGTAACATTATTAAATAGAGAAGATTTATTAAAAATGCCCAAAACTTAAATCACATATTGGATATTAAGAAATAAATAAATAAAATACAAAGTAGGTTTCATAAGAAAAATGGTTGCTTACGCTTGATATCTAAATTTCCGTTTTCCGTTTTGCATTCCAAATCTGGCATGTGATTTATAAGCAATTCTACCTTATAAGGGATATAATATTATTTATGTTGAGCAAGGTTTTGGCCTTTTTAAGAGGAGAAATAGGCTTACAATGCTTTCTACTATTAAATCATCAGTTGCCTTTACTAAAAGTTATTTTATAATGATAATCAGCCAACCAAAAACATTTTTAAATTATGATTTAATATTACAAAACTATCATTTTAATAAATTATTAAAGTGAGTAATAATAATATTCCAATACTTTCACTCTTGATAAATCATTTAAATATATTTATTAATAACTCATTGAACTTCTATGTGATTTTGGCAAAAGCTGATGTTTCTTAATCGATTTAATATTGAGTCTACAATAAACTCTACTTAAAAACATAGAATAAAATATATTTTATTCATTTACAAAGCTAAGAGGATATGCTATTAAATTTAAATATATTTCACTCAACATTTCAAGACATTCAAGACATGTTAGAGTATCCAAAGTCCCTCTCTCTTTATTTTTAAGACTTTCAGTTGCAATTTCAGCCTTAGCTCTTTCGTATTTTGCATTTTGCATTCTATTTAAGCCAAATGTCGCCTCGGCGGCGTTGGCGTCAAACTACCGTAGTGGCTTTTTCGGTTTTTGGGTCAGGCCGCTCTGAGCTCTGAGCTGTGAGCTGTGAGTTGTGAGCTCTATGAGCCGCCCGAGCACGCGCCTCGCATAACGTCATCGCCCAGTCAAAGCCAGGCTTAAGCTTATGCAACGCAGGGGCAACATAAATCATATTACCCCTGGAACGGGAGGGAGGAGGACAGAGGAGCGTTAGACGCATATGTATGGGCGCCTTGGCCTGGACAATTACTGGTACTTATGCAAGCTACACCCTGACAACCCCCCACAAATATTGGCCCGTATAAGCCGCTTTTCGACTCGAACTGCAACAATAATTTTGACACTGCGAAAACATAAATAAAAACACAGGCGAAAAAATAAACAAATAACATAAACATTAAACTGTGACTGTGACTGACTTCGCGGCTGTCACTGCATTGATGCGTACGTGGCGTCTATGGGCGCAACGTGACTTTGGGTCTGGCCAAAAGTCGAAACCGAAAGCCCAGGCCAAGAGTTTAATATCGGGAAAAAGATCTCGGCAGAAATATATATATACAAGTATAAAACGTGAGCAGCCACTTAAATTGAGCGTGGCGAATTCGTTGCACATTTTGCATTTTCAACTAAAATACACTATAAACTTTTTAAATTATTGTAAAGAAAAGACTGGCAGAGCGGGTTCCAATAAAAGCTTTAACAAATAGTCAATTAAATAAATTAAAACTTGATTGAAACATGTTACTCATTAAGTTTGATGAGAAAACTAATGTTTTTATAGAAATTTATAATCCTAAAACAAGTTTGTGTGGGTAATAAATAGAACGAAGGGGCTGGAAATGAGAAAAGATAGCTTACATATTTTGTAATATTGCTGAACAAATATCTATGACTAAGAATATATATATTTAATTCTAAAAAAGGTTAGATTTAATCACAAAATTATATTATGACCACACTGGTGCTTTGCTTAGAATTTGTGCGTGTTCATATTTTCATAGAAATTTCCTACCTTTAAACTATTTATTTCAATATATATTCAAAAAATTCCCCAATATCTGTTCATATTAATAAAACATTTTTTTTAAACAGAAAAGCAAATTAAATCAGCGGTCTAACCTGTTCCCTGTTTCATCATTAATTATCTCCCACTGGCAGATTCCCCCAAGTGGCCTACTTCTTTGTCTGGCCTTCATATCTCCCCCGATAAGAACTTGACTCGATTAATAAAGAGCCATTCATAAATTGATGATCTTCTTTTGAGTACAGATCATTATCGAATCGCATAACGAATCACATATAGCCATTATTTACAGAGTCTTGAAATGCTGTTGAAGCCATTAAACAACTTGATTTCAATTTGTAACAATTTGTCTTTCATTTAGAGTGTGTTTGTGAGTCATTAACTTCAAGACTATAAAAATCAAGTTAGATGTGGTTATCTATATATGCAAATCTATATATTTTTAAACGTATAATTCATAAAAAAACACCCATGACGCATGTGTGAGCTCATATTTATTTTTATTTAATAAATACACACTTATTTTTACAAGTACCGAGATCCGCTTCAAAGGCCTGCCTAATCCCACGAAAACCGACTCCGACTTGATCCCATTTTTTTGGAAGATATAATTAATTTATTTTCAATATCAAATCAATTTATCAGTTGACTTGACAAATACAATAAAAATAACAAATTAGCCACTGCCAGGGGTCTCTCCCTCTCTATCTCTCTCCGAGATCCTCTCTATATCTCAGGTTAGCACAGTTCGTTGGCCAACTGTTATACAGATTTTCAAATGCCAAACGAAACTAGTTTTGCTGGCTCGTTAGGGAGAGAGCGGAGAGCGCTGTCAGCTGATGTTTGCCAACTAACTTGGCCAGAAGCGACTGCAACCGCGAGAGGCTCTCGTTAGTCTGCCGGCGCACCGCGTTGTGTGCACTTCGCTCAATAGTTTTAACTGTCGAAACGGTTGCGTTCCGTTGTTGTGTTTAAGGTGTGTGTGCGCGATCCCCTGCGGTACCCAAGCCCCTCATAATTTGTGCAATGTCCCAACATTTGAACAGCTGTATGGGTGTGTGGGCGACGAGTGAAAACTGTGCCGGCAAAATGCAACAAAAAATAAATAAAAATAAAACAGAAAACAGAAAAAACGTATAATGAGTCGGAAAACAACTTCCATTGCTATTTGCTTAATTCGTTAACGCCATGCAATTTTTTCATCACGAAAACTGAAACAGAAATTAGATGTTTAAGCGATTACGCAATGCTTGGACTATTTTCAGCGTTTGCGAATTTGTTTTTCGCCCTGCAATTATATTTTTGCGAATTTTTTGCTGCTGATAGTCGCAAATGACAGCAAATCGTGTCAATTATCTGGTGTATTTAGTGCTTTGACACAGTTATTTTTTAGGGGGGCCACGTTAGGTGCAAAGTGCATTCCCCAACCGAAACGAAAGACTTAGGCAACAAACTTTCGCCCACTGCTAACCGAAAAAATAAATATAACAAAGAATAGGAGTGAGCGAGCGGCCATAAAAAGCTGTTAATAACCATAAACACTTGCATCACATGGCTGGCTGGCAACCTGTTGCATGTCTCTTGCAGTGGCACACTTTTTCAAGCAATCGCCACAAAGTTGCATTTAATTAATCACAACCGAGCTGAGCTGAGCTTCGTTGAGCTTTTATTTTCTCAAAAAGTTTATGAATGGAATGAATGAAGTGAGTGAATGAGTTAAGTGAGTGACTTATGAATAAGCCCACGTATGCAGGTGGGCGCCCCTGGCTCTGGTTGCCCTTGGTCCAGCTCGGAGACTCCAACTTTTGTCATCCATCCCAGTTCGGAGGAGCCTCGGCAAACAACATAAATTATCAAGCTGCTGGCTGGCTGCTTCCTCGGCTGAACCATATAAAAATATGACTTATTAATAAAAACGGACAGCAGCAGCAGCAGCAGCAGCCCAGCAACAACAGCAACTTAATAAAGCCACCAACCGGACAGCCGGACAGGCCCTGGCGCCTGCGAGCGAGCTACGAGCTACGGGCTGCCCCTAGAACAAGTAGCAGCATCGTAAATACTGATGTTTTGTTGATTTTCCATTAAATGTGTTAAATATGCCAAGTGTAGACGACGCGTGTGGGTTTTTCGCCGTCTCTGTTGGGTATTCTCTGCTGCTCTGCTGCATTTAATTAGCCACCGCCGTCGCCGCCTGCACTTGTTGCAGGAATTCCTGAGTTTCTGATGTTTGTTTAGGCTCACCAGCTAGAAAAATATGTTTATATTCAGAGGCTTAATTTGAATTTCCAAGCAGTTACAAGCTAAACATAAAACCAAGTACTTTTGCTCATCTTGAAAATGAGAATAATTAGCATAGTTTACCGACAAGGCAACCTTAGCTTCCCTGTTAACTAACGCGGTGATGTATGGCTTTATCTAGACATAACAAAGGTTTTTATTAATTAAATGTAATTTATCTAAGGGGAATATGTTTTTTTATTAATTAAAGGTAATTTATCTGTGAGTACTAGTATTTGCAAATTCCAACAAATTTAAGAGGGTTTTTCTATTTATAACCTCTGGCATTCTTAACTTTTTCCATTTCCAAACCTTGTTTTGGCTTTTATGGCTTTGGTTTTATTAGCAAATATTTTTTATAGTCTTACTGCCCCTTCGCTGTTCAGTTATTTGCCAAAAAGTGAGTTTTCAACCATAAATCGTTAGACTTAAAATTTTGGCAAAAACTCTTCTTCGTTTGATCTTTTCTTCAAGATCCCCCGAGTTGCCATTCCCGCAGCGTGCATTTTTAATTATGCTTGTTATTTTCTGCTGTTTTTTTTAGTGCCTTGCCTTTTGCCATTTTAGTATGGGGCACACGTTTCGCGTTTATGTTTCTTCATACTTCATTTGCTGCATGAAATAATTGCGGGGCGTAGAAATTAATGTGCAAGCAGGGCGTTCCCCAAAGGCAGCACAAAAAACGGTTACCGTAAGCTGGGAGAGAACGCTGTTCTCCCCATTACATGCGGAAATTACTTCATTGCAATAAAGATGCAGAGCCGATAAGGGGCTGGTTGTTGGGCACCAACAGATGCAAGGTCAGCTGTGAGCAAAGTTTTCTTCAATTTTTGGGGCAAGTTTGTTGCCTCAGTCTTTCGTTTCTTGCCTAAATACCAAAGTTTAAGCTGGGTTTAATTAGCATAAGCAAGCCAGCCAAGCAGAGCGAGTGAGTCAAGCTCTAAATTAGGTCCGTTCAGCACTCCCACATGTTCCATTCAGTTCCGTGGCGAGCGAAAGTTCACGAAACTCTTGGAAACGTTGAAACAAAATGTATATAAAATGTATAAAAGAAACGCCTACGGGGGGTGTGTGTGCCTGCGTGTGTGTGTGTGGGTGTTGTGGGCGTGTAATGTGCGCCTGACACCAAAACAGTTAAATGTGGAAATACAAGAAATTCAAGTGAATATCAAGCGCAGAAATTACGTCAATCAAAAAGCTGGCAACTTTGGAAGCCAGCAAATATCAAAGCGCTCGCTGGCCACAAATCGTACATATTTTTCCGTCTTTCTGCAAAGGCGTCTCGCGGTGGAGAGCAAGAAAAAAATACAAAATTATTGCTGAGCGGTCCAAGCCAAAAATGGACCAGCAGAGCGGCGGCGACTTTTGCCGAGCAAAGTGTGGGCAGCAAAGTTGCCTAACAGCCACAGACACCGACACAAACACTCTCTCACACACTCAGCAGCTCAGCAGCTCACCTGAGCTCACCTGGGAGCCCAGCCAGGTCTGAAAAGTCTCCACTGGGGGCTCGCGATCGGCGGCTCAAGCTCCGCACATTCAGTTCGTTTTCAGCGCGCGTGCGGTGCGGTTCTCTTTCCCAGTGGTCTCTCTCTCCCTCTGCTCGTGGACAGTGTTAAGTGCCGTCGGAGCGACTGCATCATAATCTCCGCTTGGCGAGGCGAAGATCATTGCCTTATTTGCCTATTTGCTTATGAGGGATCGCCTCTCCTCCACCTCTAATTGCAGTGAAAGTTTTGCCAGGCTCTCAGTTTTAACCTGTGAAAATTCCGAAAAACCAAACGCGCGCAAAGCAATCAAAAGTGTTTAATAAAGAAAAGCGTTAAATATTGTTAAATACAACAATACAGAAGAAGAGGAAAAATATTCCAGTGTCTGCCCGCAGTGTGTGTGTGTGTGTGCGCCGCTGTGCTTTTGACGGCAAATCGCTTTTGGCAGCTGCTTTGGCAGCAGCCAAGTAAGAAACAACGTTGTTTTTTTTTCGTCGCTCTTCGGTTGGCAGCTGTTGGCAGTATGAACTGATTTTGGCCGAAACTGGATGAAAAAAATGGTGAGCATACATTTTTTGGCTTTTACTAAGTGCAAATTTTAAGTGGAATATAAAACATTTTAATTGTTAAGCAAATTGGAGGGGGTTTTGGGAGGGAATCTGAAAGGGTTCTAAGATTAGACCAAAGCTAAATTGTTTTAATAGCAAAAACCAGAAACCATTTGGCTTAAATATGATTTAAAACTCTTAGGAAAGAGGAGCTAAAGACTGGCATTAATCAAAGTAATATTCGTAGTTTCTAAAAATAATTATGAGTTATTTCAGACACTTTACAAAAAAGTAAAAGAATATTATTAAGACTCTTTGCTGGCTAAGACTTACTTCAAGCACTTTATCTCAAAAAGTAAGATAATATTATTGAGACTCTTGGCTTACTTCTGATTTTAAGAGAAATATTTAACGATCATAAACCTTCTTCTGAAAGCCAAAAAAATCTGTTGCTTCCCTGGCTTCCATTCAAAATTTAATACCTCTAACCCTCAAAAATATTCCAAAAATCCCATAGCTTTAAAACCGTTGGCATTCAAAGTTTACTTGACAAATTTCCGTTGTTATTTTTCCACCCAAGAGCAGACTTAAGCTTGAAATAGCAACTGTATATGTGGCAAAAATAAAAAATAACAATAATAATAACAAACGAACAGCAACATTCACTTTCATTTGTGCAAAAAATCCCAGACCAAAGTCATTGTGGGATTTGATGAGTTGAAAGATGAAGAAGATGAATACGCAGATGGAAACGAGTCCGAAGACGCCTTGTCACTGGCGGTCAGGGGCTCACCCTGGCTCTCCACACGCTAATGCTGTTTATTTTCTCTGCATCTCATTTCGGAAATAACGAAACCAAAACGCAAATAGAAAATATGACAAATAATTGCTTCAAATGCTCGCTTGACACACTTTAAAGAGGTGGCAAAGAAAGAGTTTTCAAAGAGTGTCGAAGAGCTTGGCTGAGGTCACAAAAACACTCGAGGGGTTTAGGGGATTTGCAAGCAAAGTTTTGGGCGAAATTCGTGTATCTACACCATACTCTTTTGGCTTATTGATGAAACTCGCAGATATCTGGCTCTGCTTTTTTTTGTATCTTTTACCATTAGATGCAAAACACGAGTGTAGCTACCGGCGGCGCCGTCTCATTTGTCAGCCAGCTTCGGTTTGAACTAGCTGCCAGTCATTTGTTAGCCATTGTCTTTGTCCCAACGTGGGTAGGAGTCCCTGGCTCAACTCATCTCATCTCTTACCAACTTACCGACCGACTGACTGACTACTTTTGTTTTGTTTTCAGCTGTTTATGCTGATGCGTTTGCCGCTTGTTTACCGCGTCTCGGTCTCGGCGGCAAAAGGTGCAAAACTTTCACTTTATGTATTATTGTTTTGCGTGCGATCTGCTGCGAGAGAAATTACAATAATAATGCCTATAAATTATGAGCCAAAGCGCTCTTGACTCACTCGCTGCGTGGGCGAAAGAAATTGCCGCAATTAAGTGAGTCAAGGGAGCCAAAATATAAAAATATAAAGTGAATGCCACGCTTGAGATTCTGCTGCAAAGATAAAAGCGACAAATATTTCACAGTTTGCGCAAGAGAAATTTTTAATGCAGTTTCTTCGAGTATTGCGAAATTTATGAGCCAAATCAAAAGACTTGAGACACGAACTATAAGTTTTTACTAAATTAAAAACGCTTAGAAAGCAAGCTAAATTATTTCTTTAATGAGATTGATAGATATATCTTGGCTAATTCTCTGCCAAACCATAAATTGCAGTGTGAGGCAACAAAAGACTTGACATTAGCCATTGAAACATTTATTGAATGCAAATATGCTTGCCTAATGGCCAGTGAAACTCGTGGGAAAAAGCTTAGCAGCTACTTTCCTGAAAACGAATAAAAGAAACTGGCGAAATCGGCCGATTGATTCCGCAAAATGTTTTGTGTAATTCGTAAGTCATGTCAGGCCCTTCAAAGAGATTTATTAGGGGCAAAAATACCCAAGACTGGTCGCCATTTGAATGCTCTTCTGTGACTCAGTGGCCTCAACTAGTTTTTCACCCCACACACAAAGTCTAAAGACTGTTGAACCGCCACTCAAGGTCTTTTCCCAGCCACCAACCGAGCTCAGCCAAAGCCACAAAAATTCTAATTAATTTCGCGCGAATCTTTTTTTGCATTGATCTCTCGGCTGATCTGCCAAAAGCGGCCAGAGTGTGTGGGCCATGGATGAGCACAGATCGATGAAGACGAAGACGAAGCCAAAGCGGAGCAGAGTCTGTGCGTCAGTCAGTGCCAAGCGGTACCTGTACATCATTAGGTTTTTGGCCAAATGGCGGCCTTTGTGGGCGATATGATGCCCACGCAGCCATGACACAATCCATGGCACGACCATGTGGTCCACACAGATCTTCGAGACGTGCACTTGTTATGCGTTTTCGTTTTCGATTTCGACTTTCACCAGAACTCGGTTTCGTTTTCATTGCCATTTACGTCAGTACTTCTTCGGGATGACCCAAAAAAACCCACAAAAAATAAATGGAATCATCTGCTGCCGAAAAAACACAGAAACCAAACCGAAAGGAAATAAGAAATACCACGAGAAATAAAGCGAAAGTAAAACAGCGACCAGTTTTTTGTGTGTTTCGCTTCTCGATGCTGCAGGGCTGCTGCTGCTGCAGCAACTCAAAATGATGTCATGCTGCGGCGGCAGCGGCGGGTTGCCAAAAAACCAAACCAGACTTTAGTTTTTTTTGTATTCCCCCAATTTCGGCTGTATCTGTATCAATAAAAATGGCTTCGTCTCGTGCCTCTTGCAGCAAATGCAAAAGTAAACCGGACGACTTGGTGCCCAGCCCAGCCCAGTTCCAAGTTGAGTTCACATTCGGTTCAACTTTCAGCTTCAAGCTGCCACGCCAACACTCGTGTCCCCAGACCCTGATCGCTGCATATAACTAGCTGAAATGCCGTTTATTTATTTCATTTAAAAAATCCCTGTCAACGGCACAGCCTCAGCTTCAGTTGCCGCCGACGACGCCGCCTTAGCCTCGAGTTAAGCCTTTAAATTTATGACTCATATTAGTTGCAACCGCCGTCGCGACGACGGCGACATTGGCAAGCCAAAAACAAAGCAAAACCAACACGGAAACTTTTTAAACTGCAATTTGCAACAATTTTTGCAGCAACTGTAAAGCCGGGCAAAGCCCAAAAAAAATAAGGCAGCAAGAGACTGAGATTGGTGGGGCAAAGCGAAGACTAAATACACTTGCTGAAATATATGTAAAAATAGTGAATACATAAAATAGAAAATAGAGGATAGAATAGCTTAAAAACCACAAAAGCAGCTTGTGGATATATTCCATAATAGCTTAAGTTATCTTAAAATGAATTATAATAATAAACCTCTAAAGATATTAAAACTTAATAGTTGATATGAGGAAAAGTTGAGGTTTATGATTCCCTATACCTTAGGAAAATCCTCGTCTAACTCCTACCAAGCCTACAGATTTTCTCCTTAATAATTTAAGTTGTCTTGAAATTAATTAAAATAATAAAGCTAATTTAAAATCAAAGCTTAATGATGAATAAGAACATAAATGGAGGTCTCTGATTCGGAAAACTTTCTGAACCTCTTATATGAACTGCAACCAAGTCTGAAGATTTATTTTTTAAAGACTCCCCGATTTTCCTGCATATTCTTTCCCCCAAAAAATAGAGTATTCCTTGCTAGCTTCGAATAAAAAATCCCCCTAGCTGCAGCCTGATCTCGGGTTGTGTGCGGCCAATTAACGGAATGTCTGCTCCGATATCGCTACCGTAATTTAACTTTCAAATGCAGCAGCATGCAACGGCAGTAAAACCCGTTGCAGTAACTACATATCCCATATAACCATATCAGGGCGCCTTAAGCTGGTGCTCTGGAGCTGGAGCTGGAGCCTAGAGCTAGCTGGGTCTTTTGTTTGCGCCCTGTCAGTGGGCAATCGGGCCCGGCTAATAACTTCATTTAAATTAATCTTGGCACAGCTACAGCTTACTGCAAGGAGCTGCTGGGAGAGCAAGAGAAACAATTTAAAATTCAATTACCGCAGCGCGTTTGAAGCTGCCACCGCAGGCGAGCACATAACCATAAACATTTCCCTGTCCCCCATTGATGCATCCTGTCATTGTCATAGTGCCAGCTCATATCCTGTGGATGTGAGGTGAGCCTGCCGGCCGGCTACCACCATAAATTGCAAAAACCGCACATGCTAATCAACATGGGCAACCGCAATTATTAAATTACATTTGCACGGCCTAATCGAATTGGCAAGGGGTCTCCCTCTGGTCAGTACTGGTCAGTGGTCAGTGGTCCCTGGCCTCTAGCAAATGATATGGTCAACAGTAGCCTCCAGAGGAGCGCCTGTGTTAATTTAGTTTGACAGTCGAGAATTATTCTGTGGAAGCTGGGGCGGAGCTATCGGTATTTGATTTGTCGCCGGAATGAGGAGGCTGACATCGGGGCTGGATGATTGTCGGTGTGAAAGGAAGCATTAAGCAAGTGTGGACAATTTTATGGCACCACGGTGATAGCCAGAAGATTCAGGAAGATATCAAGGGGATAATTGGCAACATCTAACCTAATTTTATGGAATGACTGGCAGTGGTTGAGCCTGACTTCCTTGGATGTTTTTAACCGGAACTTACACGGAATAATTCATAAAAATTATTAATTTAAAATTTAGATAAATTCAGGCAAGTGTTGGCTTTGTTCTGCCTTTAAATTAATAACATATTGAGTTGTTTTTAATGATATTTAAGAATTTTAGCTAAGAATTTTAGATAATTAAGAATAAATATGTCAATTATCCCAATATAATTGTTTTTCATGTAATTTAAAATTCTAATTCATAAAAGTCAATATATATATAAGATAATCATGAATAAATAAATCTTAAGCACGCCCAAAAATTTATCCCTACTTCAAGTACTTCCCATTTCCTTCCCGGATCTCTTGGTAATCCATACAATTTCACCATCAATTACCCATAACTAAAGCTTCGACCTCACAAACTACTCAGTTATGGCCAAAAGCCTGGGCCATGACTCAACGCCTTGAAGGTCAACGACAACTGGCGCAATCTCGCCTCTTTGGCGACACTTCGTGGTTGTTTTAAGTCTCGGTCTCACACCGACAGGGAACATATTTGGCTTTGATGCGTGCGTGGGCTTTACAACTCAGTTCAGGCTTGATTAAAATGTAGTGTGGCCAACGCCAATTGGCTTATTACCCATGAGCCGGGGCTAAGACCCGGTTTGCAGGGGATTCTAACAAGCGAGTTGGCAACAAACACAACGCGGCTGCCGCCTGTGATAGCGCAGAGGCGGCGTTCGAGGTGACCGTGGGCGGGGACATGGCATAGAGCATTGGGAGGCCTTCAGCCAGTACTCTCTGACTTCCCACACACAAAGAGCTTTTGTAATTAAAAGCTGAGCTCTTTTCACACTCAAATGGTGCGTTGATTGATATTCACAGCTAATTGCCAAAGGCTTGGCTCTGGCGTTCTGCTGGATGCGGACCTTCCCATGGCACTTCCTTAATGGTCACTTACACCGAATGTCAAGTTCAAGTGGCGGCCCTTGTAGCCGTAGTCGGCAGCTTGATGAAAAACAAAAAACAAAAAACAATGTACAATGAGGCATTTGATTGATGTGTGGCCCTCTTGATGGTCATAATCGTCTTGAGGATGATGTAGCTGCGTCAGCAAGAAAACCCCCAACCCAGAGAGCTGCCAAGTTAATGCCTAAGGTAGTTCTTTGACTTCTGGCCATAGAAGAGGATTAGAGGCAAGTGGAAAGTGCGCGGATCTTCCCTCTCAGAACAGCAGCCAAGTTCGTGGCCAGAGTCTTTCGTTTTGGCCGAGAGTGCAGCTAATTGGTGAGCAAAACAGCGAACAAGAGCAATAATGTAGCGCAGACAACAAATAACAACGTGTAATGAACGCAGCTTAAAGTTTTTTCTCTTATTTTCCTCCATTCCGACGTATGTACATGAATGAAAACTAAAGTAAATTGGCCCCCAGTCGCAGTCGTTCGGAGTTCGTTCGGTTCGGGACAGGAACATCAAGGTGGTCGTGGCCGCTGTCGACTTCAGACAAAGTACAAAAAAAAAAGGAGAGGAGAAATATATATATATAATGTACATATATACAGACAATAAATTGTTAAATAGCCGCAGCAGACCCCAGATACAGAGACCCAGGGAACGGCTTAAAAATTTATGCCATTTTAAAGCGAGAAATGAAACACGCCCCAAGTGCATTACAATAAATTATAGAAATATGAGCTTGGCAAGAAACGGAAACCGAAACCGAGAGTCCCTCATGATTTCCACCATCTCTATTATAAAGCAATTAATGCCGGGACCGGGACCGGCGTCACTTTGCTTATTTTAATAATTCATAAAAAGGCCAAGAAATGAGCGCATAATTAGGACTCCCGGGTGGCCCAAAGGCTCCTCTTTGGACAGGGCTCATTAAAAGCCAGTCGCTAAAAATAGCAGCAAACATTTGTGTTCTGTGTGTCCTGTGCGCTAGCCTCACATATTTTCATATTAATTATCGTGGCGGCCACTTGTACAGCTGTCCAAGTGCAACCTGCTCCGAGACCGGACTCCACTCCAGCTGAAATCCCAGCCACTTGGCTCCACTCCAAAGTATTCTCCAGGGGCAGATGCAAAGCACGGCCGATATGGGCGACAGCAGCAGCAGCGACAATTCGCGATGCGATGCCCCTGTGCAGATTTCGCCGATTGTCCGCCATTGACTTTTAGCGATAATTAACACCTAGGTACTAAACCAAATTGCAGCCGCTTCAGCCAGATGCGACAAAAAAGCAGCAAAGGAGCCTGCAAAAGAACTCCTTGTACAATGTTTTTATGGCTGCTGCCTCCTTACATTTATTTTATTGCAAAGGCAAAAGCAAAGGCACAAGCCCAGGACCCTGTGCTTATTGATTTGCATTTTTACAAGACTTCTTGTTCGCGGTGCTGTTGTCGCTTTTTATGTCTAGATTTAGTTATTTTTGTATATTTAAATCGCTTGTAGCTGGGATATTTCAAGGTCTTGGCTTGTAACTAGCCACTGGATCAGAAGTACACAAGTACAGGAATGTGGTGCGCGCCCAGGATTAGCCAGAAATATATCGCTTTGAAGTGGAGTCATAAATTAAGCCAACTAAATAAATCAAGATGAGGTGGGGATAAGGCGTCAAGAAAGCAATGGAGCCAGCCATACAATGTTGCCTATCCGGGGAGAAAAGCAATTACAGAGCTCAAGGAATATATTATGGGATAAGAAACTGGACTTGTTTGAAAGGGGATTTTCATTAGGCAGCGAAGGATAGAGACTTTGTTGATTAAAAAATATAAACCTTGCTTTTCCTTAATATTTTTTATGGGTACTTTTATTAACCATCGAAATATACACACTTTTTTAATATAATATTTAAGAATTAGCTGCTTTTCGACTTCTTTGATGAGGAGTATTCATAAAACCTGAAATATGAACACTTTCTATATTTAAATATATTAAAAACTGCTGTTTTTCGACTTATTTTATGAGGATTGTTAATAAAACTCAAAAAATATACATTTTTGTGATTAAAATGTAGAAATATCTACTGGTTTCTGAATTCTTTGGTGAGGATTACACATAGAAAGATGCTCACTTCCTTGCTTCTTTTTTACTTCTTTGATGGGAATTATCAATAGAAACCACACTCTTGATTAAAATATATAACCAAAGGGTTTTCTCGACTTCTTTAATAATGATTTTCATTAACCATCCACAGATCACATTTTTTTTTTTATTATTTTTAATATTTTTTCCCATGTAAGACCTCATTTTTGAGATTAATTTAGAGTTATTTCGTATTTTCTTGAACATACCTGTGCTTGTCCCACTTTATTCAACAATTCTCCGTTTTAAGCTCTATAAAATTCAACGAAGTTTCCACCAGACTCTAAAAAAAAAGCAGACTTAGCAGCTCTTCAGCGAGAAAAAACCTAGTCACATGCCAAATTTGGCTAAATTGGCAACACACTGAATGGCAGCTACCGACCTGTCCGGCCATTTACAATTACCATCGGCCATCCTCGGGGCTCATCCATCGCGGCATTCCGCCAGCGATTCCAATTCCAGTCACATATAATCGCAGCACGGCCTGCCCACATCCCCGCCTGACTCACGCTGGGCCATTGTGGCTCGACTTTGGCCCTTCTTCTTCAGCTGCTGCTGCTGCTGCTGGCCAAATTGTGCTGCGTTAAATTCAATCAATGCATCAATCCACATGCACTCCGCGCAGTCATCGCCCACGCGCCTTGGCAAAGGTTTTTGGTGTGGAAATTGCCAATGGACATGGCTTTTGGAGTTGGCCTCCGCTGCAGCAACAGGAGGAGGAACTGACGGGCGAATCATAAAATTATGCAGAGCACATACCGCACACGCATACACACAAGGAGCTATTATACAATAGGCCAGCGAGCGAACACACAGTCACAACTCGAAAGCCAAAGCGGCAATTGCATAAAACTCTTTTTACGATGCGTGGTTGTCGTCTTTGTCAGTGGTAAACCCAAAGAAACCATCCACATATAAAGCAGAGAGAGAAATTATAGATATCTAAAAATTAAGAGGGTTTTTTGAAGAATTTAAAATGGAAAATAAGTTTGTTCAAAGCCTAAAAATAAGGAAAGGGATTCCTAAATATAAGAACATCTGTGCTCAGTATGAGCCTTTCTTGCAGACCTTTGCTTCTCTTCCTGTGGCTTTTTTCTGATTTATAAAATATATTAAATATTTCTTCGCGTGTCTCCCACGTATTTTTAAAAAATGTAAGTTAAAAACTAAGTTTGTTTAAAGCTTAAAAATAAGGAAAGGGATGTAGTTCCTGAATATAAGATCTGTGCTCAGTATGAACCTTTCTTGCAGACCTTTCCTATCTCTTCCTCTGACTTTCTTCTGATTTATAAAATATATTAAATATTTCTCCCTGTGTCTCCCAAAGCGATGACTATGGCGACGCCGGGTCCGCGCACGTACGCAATGCCCGGGGCAACTAATGCCCAAGTATATAGTTGTTGTGGCTGCGGCTGTTGTGGTGTGTTTCGCCTGTTGTGTTGTTTATTGAAGTGCGGGACTGCGCGTTATGTTTTTCCCCCTTTTGTTGTTGCTTTGGGGCGCATTCGCAATTTACAACACAAATAAACATGGACGCGGAGAAGTGGCAAGAAGGCAACACCAGAGAGGTTTACTTCCGCCGGATAGCTACGTAAAAATCATATAAATTAGAATTGTAAGAAACCCAACCTCACCTTCGCTTTGGGTTCTTGAATTTACACAAATATCTCCGGTTATTTCCGTTAGCCGCTGCCCTTATATGATTGATCGTTTCGTAGCGGAGATCCCAGACACGGCTTAATCATCATTAGGTTCTACCAAAAGGGTGTTCCGAGCATGAGCTGTTAGTCAAATCAGCGAAGCGTCCAAGAGGTCACCCAGAGCCCATACCCAAACCCAGACACAGACACTTGTAATTAGAGTTGACGACTGCCTGGGCGCTGCTGCATTGAATTAAATCGACTGCAATTTACCTTTCTAATGGCCAGCTCCATTTATGGCCACTCGGACTCGAGACTGGAGACTGTACTCCTCAGATCGTGTGAGTCTATTTATGGCCAGGGCCTACTCCTTCTCCTGGCCGCAGACACAGACTCTTTCACCCGGCGTAGGCGAAAATTGTGCAGCTTTCGAAGGCGCCACAGGCTCCATCCGATTGGAGGTCAGGCCTGCATGCCACAGAAAAAAAACTAAACACACATGTGGGCCGCTGCTACACTCCAAGAAAGTGTGTCAGCCTGGAAATCAGTGCAGGCTTTTTTGTATGTAATTGGAAATGGGAATAAATTACAGATTATCTGAATTAATTGATGTTGGCTATTTTAATGCAATTTCTTTAATAGCCAACATGCATGGTTAAAGGATTTTGGATCACATATTCGTGCTGCATGTACTCATTAAAGTTTTTAAGGCAGCAAAAAAGTCTATCTCAAATACAAGGTAGCTTAAGCCTTCCAAAAACCATTTAGTACATATTTTTTTAACGTTCATGTCCTTGGCTTTTATACAGTGTTTGCCAGCCACAATTTACGGCAAACTGGACATTTACGACGCTCAGGTTAGACACATTGTGCTGGAAAATCGAAGCCACAGTCCAGATCCGCGTCCCTGGGGTCTGCCTTTTCAATTAAAAACTTGAAATAAATTGCGACCGCAGCGGCGTAAATAAATATTGACATTTATGTTTAGCGAGGGGCGGCCGCCCGAAGATTGCTTTGCCAATAATGTTGCACACCCAGCCAGGGCCTAGCTTAAGTCATGACACACTATAAAAAGCCTAATTAACACCTCTCTCTCCCCTCTCTCTCTTTGTATCTTTGCAGGTAAGCCATTGAAAATGCATTAAAGGGGCTGGCAGGGATCGGTACTCGCGGCTAATTTCTGGGTTAAATATGGGAAAATCGAAAACAACAGCGTCATGGCCGTGGCCGGCAATGAAAGCGAAATTTCAGGATCCCAAAGCTCACAGAGAAGAATCAGCCAAAGAAGAAGACGGAGACGGAGAAGAAAACATGCGTCGCCCGGAGTCGACAGTCTTTTTAACAAGTTGCCCGCAGAGAGACCAGAAAAGGGCCTGGAGGCTGTGCAGAGTCAAAGTCAAGTTAAATACGCCCGCCGTGCGTCGGGACGTGGCCCGGGACCAAGTCCAAGGCAGAAATATCAGAAGATCAAAGGCATTTTAACAGCGAGCGTCCAACGCAAACAATCAACACGGCCCGAAGAGCGAGAGGAGGGTCAACTCAATGGCAACGTGCGGCTGCTGCTGCTGCTGCCGGCTTAAGGCCTAAAACCTGTGCACTTAGTTGGAGGACACGTACAGGATAAATTAGCAAATATTTGTTTTTTTTCGCTGTGCCTTTTGCATGGCGATTTTATTTCTTATTTAAGCAAAAATTGCATTTAAATTGTTTGCATGGTCGTGGTGCTTGGCTTGGGCAAAAGGTCGGGCAGGTAACCTTGACATTTTGCAGCCTCCACTCGGGATCTGGCCATTTCTTTCGATGCAGCAAATAGAGTCCGCCAATGGCGTCCCCATCGATAATGTCTCAATTATGTCAATGCGACACCACCGGCCAGTGACTCCCCTCGTTCGAGGAGGTGCCATCTCTTAACAAATCGAAGCGTATCGAGACTTGATCTCATTGGCTGCATGTGCATAAACAAAACAGGCCAACAGCCAGCAAGCACACCATAAACAAGGGTCTGAAAAATAAAAACAATACATCAGGGCCCGTGCGTAGTAGCTCCTACAAATAAGTCGGCGTCTGCAGTTCAGTTCCCCCATTGTGTTGGTGGCACTCTGGGCAATAAAGAGATTTAGTAGCTCGGCCTAGCAGCCTCCTGCTGCTGCTGCTGCCTCTGTCGTGAATTCCTGGCTGAGAGTACATACATGTCCTTCTGAGCGGTCAATGCTACCCTCTGCTCCTGCTGCTGCTGCTCCCTGATTTGCATGCTTAACCTTTAAGCTCGTGCGGCATATTAATCTTATCAGAAACTTGTCAACAGTCAGCTAAAGTCAATCCGATCGAGCCGCAGCCCTGCTGACAACAAGTATACATTGTTCTTTCGCGGGTAGCTTGTGGTTATGTCTCACTTCTATATATATCTTAGTAGAGCTTGAATTGAAAGGGTTACTAAGGGGTAAGGAAGATGTAGTGCTTAAGGAGGTCTTTAAGTAATGTTTTCCTAGGTAAAAGCTCACAGGAACATGTGAAATTGTTTCAATTTTTAACTTAAACCTTCTTAGAAAACGTTCCTTTAAAAAGCTTAGTTCTCCTACGAAGAGCATCCAACAACTTATTTTAAACCTTTTTAATAAACGTTCCTTTAAAAAAAAACTTAGTTATCCTACAAAGAACATCACAAACTCAAAGAAAATTCCAGAACCTTGAAGGATTTGGGTTCCCCTGTCAAAATATCGCCACAAATCTCTGCCTGAACTCTTAAAAACTGACCTTGAGGCGTAGCTTTAGCTCAAACACAGAATTCCCAGGAAAGATACAAAGCCGCGCAGATTCCTTTCGAAACATCTCTAATGATTTCCTGCTTAGGGTAGTAGTAGTGGTAGTGGTAGAATAACTCACCCATAAACCCAAATATGCCGAGCTGTTGTCCCCTTGTTGGTTGCGCCAATGATTAATGCGCCGATCCTTGTCCGTCGATGCGCCAAAGAATTATGTATTTGGGTTAATGTTACACCGCAGCATAGCATAGCGCTTGCGCTGTGGCATTGCTTTAATTTTGTTTTAACACAAAAATTGCCAAGTACCAGTATTTATTTGATGTGCGCAACGACGGCAACGACTTGCAGCTTGGACTTGGACTGCAATTTCCTTCCGTCGGGGAGCTGCGCATCTTGATCGCCGGGTTCTCAGGCCGTGGCCAGAAAACTGGTATGCCAGAGCCATAGCTAGAGCCACAGCCAATGCTGCTGGCTATTTCAAAATCTAACTGTTAACTGGAAAAGTTGAACGTACTGGCAGGCAGGCAGCATGCAACATGCAACGGCTGCACCCACGGCAGCAACAACAAACAGCAGCAGCGAGGCACTGAAAGAAGTTAAGGCATTTTTAAGTAACCGATAATAAAAACTCAATATAAAATATTTAAAGGCCTTTAAATTGGTTATTTAAAGCCCCAAGCCTTTCACAGCATTAGGATTCCCTTTAATTTAAATTACCTTTGACTTACTGAAGCCACGTTTTCTCTCTCAGTGCATGCAACTGCAACAGAGCGGCCAGCGAAACGAGTTGAAAGCCGTTTTCCCTGTTTGCTAAAGCCAGAGCCAGAGCCAGCCAGCTCTTGAAAGTGGTTTTGTTGTCTAACTGCGTTAGTTTCTGCTTTAAATTGTGCGCCCAAGCAGCTCCAGCGGGGTTTAATGGCTTTAACTGGCGACTTTGGCTTCGGATCGACTTCTTTAGCGGGTTCTCAGGCGGCGGCGTCGGCGCTGGATAAATGTCATAGCGGCGGATGCACCGGGCACATTTATCATTAATCAAAGGCCCAAGAACCATCCAAGACTTCCAATATGCGGAAACCACTGTCGAATAGCTGTGTTCCATTCCTCCACCTGGTGGTCGATCATTTCCTGCCGCCGAGCGAGCGAGCAGCTCCTTTATTTTCCTTTATTTTGACACTGGGCCGGCAACGGCAATTACCTCTGCCTCCGATTCCCACCTCCTTCGCCTCCTCTCCGCCGCCCTGATTTATGAGTTTTTAATGAGCGGCAACTTTACACGAATTGTTAACAAGTCAAGTGAAGTTGGTGTCGGAGTTGGAGTTGCAGTCGCCGCCGCGTAGAGTCGGTAAAGTAAGGCGAATATAGCAAGTAAAGCAATCGCACCTTGACATTCGAGTCGTGCGAATTGTCAGATGAAGATGCTCCAATGATACGGTCAATGGGCGTCGGAATTTCAGATACCCTAACTTTTCTGCCGAGTCACGGATAAATCACTTGCACTTAACCTAAAATTTCAGCAAATTGGAAAATTTATATCCTCTTAGGGGTGGTACAAATACGAAGCATTGCTATCGATTAAATTAGAGCTTTTATCGAAACTGGAATAAATGCAGATACCAGTGCGAACACAATGTGTTCCTTTTCCATTGTTCCAAATTTACAAGATCGATAGTCAAACAAAGTTTGGTAATTTTCAAAGTGAAAAACAATTTTAATTCACTTAAATAAGCTACAAATTCATAAGATTCTGAAAATTAAGGTTTTTGTATAGATTAACGTGATAAACCCTGACTTTTATCGAAACTTTGCCCTTTCCATTGTTTCCAAGTGGCAGAAAAATTCAAGATGCTGTGAGAATCGATAGCAGATCTTATCCAGGGTATTCCATCTTCTGCAACAAAGTCGCGGCATTTTCTGGTTTCTGTTGTCGCTGGTGATTGATTATGCATTTTCATGCGAACTGGTTGCAGCGCGAGTGCTGCTGCAGTTTGGTGGCATGTGGGCAGGTGAATAAAGTGAGTGCAGCTCACCCAGCCCCACCCTCCGTTCCGCCCGTAGCTTGTTGTTGGAGACAGGCCGGCGGCATTGTCTGCCAGGCGCGAAATTATATATGTATGCTCGCGGATAATGCACTGGGAAAAGATGGAATTTTTCTGGATTTTTATTCCTGCCCTGCTATTAAGCCAAAGCCATTGATTTCACTTTTGAAAAGGGTTTTTCTCCCTGTGCACATAATACTGTCAGTGACCTTCACATCGAGGCGATGGAAACATGCAATTAGAAAAAATGCTAAGCCGCAGGATCAGGCCCCAGACCCAACTCACAGGTTCCATTTTGCGGCGCCTCAAGATTTATGCAGCCAGCTAAGAAAAGGGTTAAGCAGTCGACGACGCACCTTCTTTGCTGCGACAGTTTGACATTGAAAAAGTATAATTAATTAATGGGGCCCACCAGCAGGTGGGCGTGGCCCTGGGCAGCTTAAATCGATTATGCGAGATTTATGATACGAATACCCACAAGAAACAAAAGACGAGACAACTAAAAATGGGGCGCCGCCTGCAATTTGGAAATCAATCACAAAAGCCCAATTGCCACTCACGACATGCAAAGCAAAGCAAAATTACAAATAAAAAGCACAAGTAATTTTGAAAAATTCCCAACTACTGTCGATTGCATCGATGACGCGTTCGCATCCGGCCGCATACTTTTGGGTGTGTTCACACCATCCCCCTCCACTTCTCAGCTGATATGATGCAAAAAATGTTTGCTTAGCGAGAATACACATTTTTCAAGCTATCAGCATTTATTTTTAATAAAGATGCCATCATTAATTTTACGTCTGTGGGTTTTTTGTGTGGAGAGTATTTTTTCGGTCGATCGGGCAAAAATGTGTCACTCGCTTCTTTGACTTTGATTTAGTGGCTAGACAGGTTAAAACCAGATGAGATCATCCCCAGAGCGTCGGACAGAGACGGCAACAGCGACAGTGACGTTGATGACGGCGGAGATAGCGTTGACAGCAGCAGCAGCATCAGAGCGGGACAGCAACAGCGGGGATCGGGGCAAGACGAAATAGCCAGTTTCTCGTTCGCAGAGCAAGAGATTCAACGAATTTTTTCGGCCTTACCTACCCGACAAGGGGCTTTAGACTTAGACTTCGGTTGAAGTGACCGGCGGCTGTTTTTTTGGCCTTCATTCAAAAATTATTTTACATTGTACAAATATTTTGATTAGATCAACGGGTATTTATGCGTAGAAGTGAAGTCAACGGTGCCGTTAGTTGAAATTGGGTACAGCATTATAGATATGGGACTTCTGAATGTGGGAGTATACTTAATTATGGTTACATTTCAGTAGGAAGATCTGAAAGTAAGTAAGGTTTACTTAATTTAAAAAAATGTTTTATTAAACCAATTGGCAAAAAATCCGTTTAAAGTTTCTATACCGTTAGTTTCACCGTTTGTACTTTTAGCATGTTCTGCAATTAACCAACACTACTATCGCACTATCGAATAGCTTTAGTTATCAGTCAACTAACACCACTGATCAGCCGCCATCTTAGCTCAATTAGGAACGTCAAAAAGTGAACAAAACCAACCGACAATTACAATTAAAAGCAGAAGGAAAGCCATTAAGAGCAATATCAGATAGAGAGAGGACCTTCGATTTGCTGCAAATCCGGATAATTTGGAAATGTGAATTACGTGCCGGAGATTAAGCGCCGCAGCTCGATCGCTGCCGCATTGCGTACCGAAGTTCGACCATTTCGTGATTTCCAATCGCGGCAAAGAAACAACACAAACCGCATTTGCCACATTTATCACGCACATATATCAGCTTGTCAGCCAAAGGGAGCGCCCAGGAAACCCCCAAGAGATCCCAGGAGGGAGAGAACCCACCAAATTACGCTCATTTCGCGGCCACATAAATTTATCAGGCATCACACAGCATATTTTCCGCGCAGCCGCAATAAACATAAAGCTAAAGCCGGCGAAACTGGAGGCCAGCTTTAATTAAGTGATCATGAACATGGGCAAACACAAATCGCCAACGGCGGCTGCTGGCCAGGAACTTTCGGATCTGGGAAACGGCCAAAACAAGATTAGACGCTGGATGCAAGCAGCGGCAGCAGCAGCAGCACTTCAAATGTCGTTAGAACCGAGCAAATCTATGGCCACGGCCAATTCTTTTTATGGCCAAAGTCAGCAAACAAGATTTGAACCCGGGATGCCTGGAACCTAGGAACATGGCTGCCAGCCCGACTTCCTCCTGTAATTTAGCTCAGAGTGTGTATTTTATTTAAGCGTTTATTAGCTGATAAACCGAAATAGATAAATCGTGGTCCAAAAGGGAAACCCAACTCCCTGAACGGCCGTGTTCCTTTGCCTTTGCCTTACCTTTAGCCCGTTGAAGGTTTTATGGCCAGCCGCAGGCGATGTATTCCAGTCTCTCGGCTTGCAGAGATAGATAATGGCAAATATTTTTACACACGTTAAAAACATTCACGCCGTCTTAAGAAAGTTGTTTGTTCACGCCCCATCCTGCAACTACAGTGGTACTTGTATAAGGTGACTACAAATCTAAAGTATTTACGATAATACCTCTGCCTTCCAGGCAACATTTTGGAAGTTATGGAATGGAGTCATATTCCAATTCCACTCGAGAATTTTTCCTTATTGGAAGGCGGGCTGGAATTAGGGTGGAACATTGCGAAGGATTGTTTTTGCTCTAGGTATAACTAGAAAATAGCTCTGTTAAATCTATTTTACCTGGAAAAACCCACTGTATTTGCTTCGCCATAAATAACACCCTCTTCCCAGGGACTTCCGTCGTCTCCACCTTGTCTTATGTCATAATTATGAGAGCCGACCGCCTACCATATAAAGATGCTATCGGACTTCACACAAAATTATTACGTTATCCCAAAAACCCCGGGAGATGGAGACACAATTTTCTGTCATTCTACCCAATTAACAGCGGGTCCATGCCCGGTATTTTTTTCAGTTTTTTAGTTTTTCTCGTTAGCAAGCCAAAGTCTAATGAAAATCAGTCGGCGCGCCGGCTGAAAACTAAAAACTGAAAGTGGAAAATGAATGCGTGAGAAAATCGCCAACAGGTAGCGAACAATGAATATTACGGACACTACACTAAACACTGTTTCTGTTTGTGTTTCTGCCAAAGGTGTTCGGGCGTTATTTTTTATGCCGGTCCCGTTGTTGGATAAGTTTTTTACAGGGAAAGGCAAAGGAAGCGATAAGCCTGGGTCCCCGTGTTTGCGCATAAATTTCAAGTGTCATTTACCCGTCTTCGCATTTGTCTTTTGTTTCTCTCCTTTATTTGTTATTTTTTGGCACCTGTCCGAGAGAGAGATGACCGGGCCAATTTTGTTTTGTTTGTGCGTGCTCAACATTTTTAAGTTAATTATTTTTATTTGTTTTGCGTCCTAAGCCGAAAAGCGCCTTACCCATGCCCATAAGAGGCCATGCACGCTGTGGCCACATAATTGTATTTATTTAACACAAATTAACCTGATTTTAATTGATTTTTCAACGATTTTTAATAAGTGATTTTTCTGTTTATTTTCTTTGCAGCAAAAATGAAAATATTTTTGCCACTAGTCACGTGGATAGTGCTACTACTCTCGAGTACAGTAAGTACCCCATAAACCTCATACGTTATTAAACTAATTAGTGTTAAGCTGGCGGGGTTAAAGCTAAATATCGATGGGATTAGATCACAGGCCGCGGCTGGCTGGCATCCACAGTTAGCGCGAGGGTCATAATTAATTTATGGCTTCTCGAAAGGCCACGAACAAAGAGCCTTTCACGCCCCACCGCTGAAAAGAAGAGAAATATGATTAAATTTACGAGCTGCCACCTCATTATGAAACAAATTTCGGAACAAATAAATACAGAAATGGGAAAAGA
This sequence comes from Drosophila lacteicornis, assembly GCA_008044355.1. Lineage (NCBI taxonomy): Eukaryota > Metazoa > Arthropoda > Insecta > Diptera > Drosophilidae > Drosophila > Drosophila lacteicornis. Next base: position 69,970 of record VNKF01002361.1, read on the forward strand.
ATCCCAGTCCCAGAAGTGAAAGAACGAACCACCGAAAATGATGGACAAACATTCGTTGCGAGAAAAGAAATAATACAGAATCCAAGCAGGGAACAAATTATAGCGATGGAACCTTTGATGACCTAACGGTACCCGCCGTCCGGGTCTCTCATGCAAATGAGCCATAAAAAGAAATTACTGCAAAATGACTCGGGCATAGGTAAAGCATATTTATTAAAGTCAACAGCTAACAGCTAGCTGTGAAATATCTCCAGGAGAGCGAGAGCAAACGCGCAGCGGAAGAGCAAATAATTTGGCAGAAGAAACTCTAAGCTAAGAAAGGCTAGCAAGAGTGGCTAGTAATGACAGGGCTGGCAGAATCACCATGGTCATCGACTGGCCGAGGAACCAAGCCAAACCGAGCCAATCGATGGAAGAAAGCAAAGAAAACAACGTAATGAATAAAAATAGCCGCATTAGCTGTAAAAACGCTTTGATAGTCATCGATTTATGCAGTCGCAGGAGAACGCGGGACGGGGCGGAGCCGAGAGTGTCCGGTGTGAATGAGGGAACCTCCAAGGGGGCTTTGAGAAATTGGCCAAACAGAATGAATGCTGCTCTAAGCCGAAAGCCGGCGCGAGTTCATTGACACCGAACACCGCTCGCTGGCTTGTGGTTTTTCTTTGCGACATTCTACCTCTGCCTTGGCCTCTCTTTCATGGATTTGCTTTCTTTTGTGCGTTCGGAACTTGATTTATGCGAAGCAGTCATATTTCATTTGATTAGCTAGATACGCTTATAATTAATTGTGTTATTTTGAGATTTTATTTTTTTCTTCAAAACAAAAGACACAGGCAACGAACCTGCCTGGAGACTGAGACTGACTGATGCTTTGTGTGGGCCAAGCCAATATTTGCCTATAGATTTGAGCGTTTAAACTCATCATTCAACTTAGATCCTGCTTTAAAAGTTCACAATAGAGATATCAAACTACCGGTATTGGCACCATCGATGGTTCCGAGTTTTTTTTCGCAAACTATCGATACTATGGCGATAGTACCAACCTATTTAATTTTGTAAAAAAGTGGGTTGTTCATCTAATAAAATAGACAAAAAAAGTTAATGGTATCCCTTAGTAATTTGATAAAGATTTTTAGATTAAATATTTAATATCGTAATAATTTAAAAATTAATAAAAATAGTCGGACAAATTTTTCAGTTTTGGTATCTTGCGATTTATATTTTCATTTTGTAATTAGAATTGGTTTGGTTTCAAGCTAACAAATATAATAATGTATGGGGACGATACTATTGCGATTGTTTTCGAACTGCCGATGGTGCAAACTGAACCATCGATACTATCGATAGTGCCACTGGTAGTTTGACACCTCTAGTTTAAACTCATCGTTCAACCTAGATACTGCTTTCAAAGTTCACAAAACCTATTAAAATGTCAGGAAAAATCATCACTCTTGGCAGGACTAATTTGTGCCTAGTAACACTTCTACAGAAGTGCGACCACTGCAGGAGTTAATGCCAATTGACAGTTATAACGGATATGCACTTGAGCGTTGACGTGCAGCGTCGTCATCATCTGTCTGACGTTGTCATTGCGCCTGTTAACAAGCCAGCTTCGGAGAAGCTACGAAAAATTGCTCATTGTAGTCGCCTGGCACCGCCGCTCAATGTCATGGGAGCTTTCAGCAGCCGCACCATCATCATCATCATCAGCATCAGTAGAGGCATCGGTAACATCAGCATCCACATCCACTTCGCACATCTTTGCTCGCACGCCTTTAATTGTTGCATCGCCTTAGCTGTGGTGGTGTTGATGTTGCCTCAGTTGAGTGCATGTGCTGCTCATTGTGCCGCCTGTCAATTGATAAAAGTCGCTGAGACGTCGTCGGCGGAATCTATTGTTTAGCAAGGCCGTTAGCGTTGCATGGCGTGAAGTGGGCACAAAACAAATACAATTGAAAGCCGAAAGCCACATAGAACTCGCTAGGGAGCACATGCGGGTGCTGGTCTTCCCCGATAAGAATCTGCCTAAAAACAATTCGCGGCAAACTTGAACTTGACAGCCAGTGCCTCATGTTCGCACCTTCGGCGGCGGGGGTCGTAGAGCAATTTAAGCTGCTTTTTATGGCCTCCACTCCAGCTCATTAGGCGCCCACAAGCACAAAAGCAAAGAAAATTGGCCTTAAATGAGGAAACTGGGAAAATGTGCTTGGATTCTGTGTGGTAGTAAAGTAGCAATTGAATAGGAGCTGGCTTCCTAGTAATTGAGACAGTGAACTCTGCCGAGAATTAATTGGGAAAAACAGAGAAAAGTGCAAATGATGATGTTGCAATAGGTAAAGAAGGTTTAAGACCTAAATACCTAAATAATCTTCAGAAGCTTTAAAGGTAAAGTAAGCTTAAAGGAAAGGAATCTTAACTAGTCTAGGAGCTACTTACATCTCCTACCTTCTCTTGTGAAACAGCAATCATTAACTAAAACCGCTCAGGCACGTTCGATTCTGTTATTTATTGCCAAAATCCAACATATGTACCTTTATCTTGCTGTACAAATATTTGAGCTTTTTCCAAATCTGATCTAACCACTTAATAACTATATTTGAGCGTAGGAAGTCGAATTGAACAAGCTACAAAAATAGAAGTACAATCGTAGATGTATATCACACACCAGGCAATGCGACAAAAACTAGTTTTAATTCATTTTTGCTGGAGCACAAAAAGGTCTTAAGTGACAAACTTGTTTCCCCCAGCCAGCTATCTAATGCTGGCAACAGAAAACACACACAACCAGTCGGCAGTAGGCAAAGTTTTGGCCAAGAAAATATGGCAAGCGGCAAACAACTTTTGTTTTGCTAAAAGTAAAATCAGCCAAGTGTAACAATTAAGTGGCGGCAGCGGTGGTTGCGGCGTTGGGCGAAACAACACAATATAGTGGAGACGGGACGGGACGGTCTAGAGTATACTGAATACCTGTACGATCTCGGGTCGTGCCCATATGGACCACATCGGGTTGAGAAATCTGAAGAAGCGCTGCCGGTGCTACGCCTGCTAAGCTTGCTGTATCTAATTTGAATTTAAATTAGTTTAGCGAAACCAGCTGGGGTTCGCCTAAATACTATGACTATACCTATACGAAATGAGGTTGCAGCGAAGGTTGGGTGTTAGGAAGAGGCTTTAAAGCTTTGGTATTTGTAAGCTAACTTGATAATAGGAGAAATTAGGGCTGAGAAATAGGAACTTTGAAGTACATTTAATACAGAGGAGAAGAGAAATAGAAGAATGTTTACAAAACTTAAATTTTCAAAGAGTTTTACTTGACCCAACAAAAAAAAAGATTTACCTTTCTAAGCAGTATAACGCGTTTAGTATAGTTTTATATTCAATAATATCAAATTTATACTCAGTAGTATTGTTTTTATACTCTGTAGTTTTAATTGCATATTTTCCAGTATTTTTATACGAACTTATATCGATAATTCGATAACATATCGCGTTAGCTGGAATTTAGTGTTTACTGTTTGTCGCGTTAGTGATTTTTCTTGATCTTGGTGCAGATAAGTATAGTTTTTACACTTTCGTAGTATCAAATTAATAGGCATCTTATTAATAAATTTTTTAAAACTTAAGATTATAGAATTCATTCAACAATAGTATAATTTCTATGACGATTTCTTTTGGGTATAGAGAAAGGGATCGTAAAAAGTGGAACCTGAGTAAATACCCGAGCTTCCTTTAATAAATTAAAGAGAGCCACACTTAAATATTTAATTATAAGCTGCCATAGCAAGGGTTAATCTACAACTTCCTCATTTATGTGCGTCTACAATTAATCCAATTCTATTGTGTGCTTGCAGGTACATTCACAATATACACAACAACCGCAACCATTCAAGACAAACTTGAGGGCGAATAGTCGGTTTCGCGGCGAGGTCTTCTATCTGAACCTCGAGGATGGCTACTTTGGCTGCCAAGTCAACGAGTCCACCGACTATTTGCAGCTATACGAACTATCGAAACTATGCGACGGCACCCAGGACTGTTATCTGGGTTCCGATGAGCTGAGCAAAGAGCTCAAATGCACAAGTGAGTACTAGAGCAAGGCGAATCTCTTTTGAAAGCTTTTTCGCTTAATGGATGATCATGATCTCATGCATGTACATTTTCTGCAGATGACTGTGATAAGGATGGCACCCAGTGCACACATGGCGCGTGTTTGAACGGCGTCTGCCATTGCAATGACGGCTACGGCGGCTGCAATTGCGTGGACAAAGGTGAGTCGGTGAGATAGTGTCCCGCCTAGATGGCTTACATAACGAAAATAACGAAAACTAACGGTAACAAAAACCCCCTTCTTCTATTCCTGCGTTACAGATGAGAACGAATGCAAACAGCGTCCGTGCGATGTGTTCGCCCATTGCACAAACACACTGGGCAGCTTCACGTGTACCTGCTTTCCGGGCTATCGCGGCAATGGCTTCCATTGTGAAGGTAAGTGCTACACAGAGGGAAAAGTATACTTAAATGGGGGTTTAAAATGTTGTTATTAAGAGACCCTGCACTTCTCCTAATGCGGTTAAGATTTCGGAATCTTTATCTTACTTTGTTTACTTTTTTGTGTCAGTGTGACCGTAGTTGCATTACGAAAAAAGTCTGAACGAAGTCAGGTTCTAATGAAGCTTTTAATAAGTGCATTATTATTTTTTCTTAAAATATTAATAACAATGTAAAATCCGAGTAATCTGTGAATTTGACCTTAAATGTATGCACTTTTAGTTAGTTTCTTTTTCTCTCTCTGCAACCTTAGTCCGCACAGCCTCCGTTTTGGTTTCTTTGTATTACTTAGCATAATGACTGACCAGCCAACCAAGCAGAGTACAGATGATTGTTGTTTGCCGTTTTGTACTTCCGTCAACGTCTCTTTCTTAGGCCCAGTCTCGGGTCGTTTTGTACCCTAGACCTAACGGTTTGTGCCATTCCCAGGCCAAGACGTCTCAAGTGCCCAGCCTCCAAAAGGCTGAAAATGTAACAAAAGACGCCAGGCCAGACAATAATATGAAAGCTTTCTCAGCCAGAATAGAGTAATACTTATCTGCGAGGTAATTATAATGACCGTGTAGCGATTACACTTGAGTGCTGGTGCTTGGTTGTGGCTTGGCAAGGCTGGAGCGGATTAGAGAGCCACGGGCGGCGAATCTAATGCCAGGCTGGAGCTAGGAGCCCTGGCCAAACGAATTCCGAAATATCTCAATCAGTTCCCGCCGATCTACTGCTACAGTTTCCAACCCGGGGTCGGTTCCATTTGCTCGTTAGCCTAAGTGCCGCTCAGCAGGGGCCAAAAAAGGAGGAAGGAAAAAAGAGCTAGAAGATAGAACTCTCTCCCTGGGTTCTGGGCGCACCTGTTTCCCCACATGATGCTAGTGCTAGTACGGGACAGTGACAAACCGGCTGGTATAATTGGACTGCGGCTAATGTTACGTAATAAAAACACATTATGGCATCACAAAAAAAAAAAAAAACCAAAACCAAAGAGGAACGAATCGAAAACAAGAAGAACGGCGAGAGCAGTAATAACTAGGAAAGTGTACGAAGAGGTTAGCTTTGGCTTCTTTCTAGTTCAGCCCGAGAGTGCCTATTCTTTATATATGATGATGATGGCGATGATAATGATGCGGCTGAGGCCAGGAATCCGGGGGAACGAACAATAAAAAGCCACAGACAGACGGCACATTTGTGGCAATGCTTTCGCGCCATGCAACACATCGTGGCGGCTGTCTGTTAGACGGAGAATCAGTGTCATGTAATCTGACCCCGAACATGGACACGCCAGAACTTTCAACACTCCCGATGAGGAGAAGGCGAAGGAGAAAGATGAGGAGGTTGCCACGCCCCACCACCTGCATTCGATGCGATGCGATAACGAGCGCAAATTTCACAGACCCTCTCTCCACTAAGTATGAAGACGTTGCCAAGATTCTAGATTACATGTGACGACGCCGAGTCCCCCATATCATCCATCCCAGCGTCAGGCATGCATAAATTCTGAGCAGCGACGTGTAACGCCAGCATCGCATTTCAGTCGCATTATCTAATTCTTTTCTATAGAACTTTTTTTCACATATTTTTCACGATGCCATGATTGCGTTCGCCCAAGTTGCATTGGGGACAGCGCAGGGCCCTTCTCCAGCCCAGACAGACCCATCTAGAACCTCGCAATTGTCTGTAATCATCTGAATTAGTTTGTGAAATGTGATGAGAAAGTCTCTTGGTCGCCACTCCATCAGGGGCACACACACGCACTCCTCCGTTTCCCAGACCAAAATGCTTTTAAACACACAATTAAATGCTGAGGTTCTCTGACAGTATCAGTAGCAGTGCCAGTAGCTGCTGGCATAATTCAGGAATAAATTTATATAAGGAGGTGCATATATTTAGGAGTATCAGATGAAAGATTAGCATGATGGAAGGGAATATATTAAATTAAAGATTGTTTGCTTAGAAAAGAGTGCTAATTTTAATGGGAATTACAACTGAAAACTACACCCAAAAAAATAACCAAGAGTTTAGCCTTTCAACGTGTTGTTTTAAAAATATACTCAATCAGTATAACGAGTTTAGTATTGATTTTATATTTAATAATATCAAATGCATACTCAGTAGTATAGTTTTTATACTCTGCAGTTTTAATTGTGTATTTTCTAGTATTATTTTTATGCGAACGTACTCCGATAATTAGATAACATATCGCGTTAGCTGGATTTTAGTGCTTATCTATTTGTCGCGTTAGTGATTTTTCTCAAGTCTTGGCGCAGTTTAGTATAATTTCTATTCTTTCATAGTATCAAATTTTTTAGCATCTTATTAAGAAATTTGTAATACTCAAAAGTATAGAAATCATGTAACAATAGTATAGTTTCTCAAATGATTTTTTTTGTGTAGGGTATTTCTTTTCTTGAGGGTAAAAAATATTTAATTTAAATAATTTTCATGTATTTACTTGATAAAAAAAGTAGTTCTGGTTCCTTAAAGCAAGTATAAATATTAAATTAAATGTTAAAGGATATTTTAAAGCCTTCTTAAATATGTAATCCTTTCTAGAACCAGTTTAGATACATATCTTATTATTTTCTCACCGTTAATCACCTTTTAAAATAATGTCTTTAAGCATTTCCTGATGTTCCAATCAAGTTTTTCATTAGCCTTAGCCATTGTTTTTCATTAGCCATTAGAAATAGGCCATCGTAAAGTGCCTCCCAGGCCATAAAACCATTTCCTTCAGAGCCTTAAATCTCTGTTTGAAGTAAATTTCTGCCTTAAGAGGGGCCAATGTCTTTTTCTCATCTTGCAAACACCCAATTTTTGCATCGGATGCAAAGTGTCGCCGCCAGCGTGTTATGTAAATCCAGTTTCTGCATCAAGTTCACCCAATAAACTTAGCAACAAATCACGCCTGCCGCCTGCTCTTGGCTTAGAGACACATTTTGCGTATATCGACTGTGTGTGTGTGTTGTGATACAGGTACGAGTATTGAGCATACCTGCTTTCCTGTTTCGCATTTGGCGATCTTTTCTCTTTGCCTTTTTTATGCACCTAACGGTGGTTGGTGGCAAACACCTGTTTGAGACTCCGTGGCGCATTATTTCATGTTCATAACTCAAACGCGTTCGATGTGGATGGCTTCGTTAACGCATCGCAAAAGTCCAGTTATGCAATGACTATTGAAAAATGAAAAATACAGCGAGACTTAGAGAGGGAGAGAGAGAGTGGGCTGTGAGCTATCGATCCTTCTAATGCAATAAATGGAGTGAGTCTCCCCAGTTGAGTGCTAAAATTTATTTCCACTTGGCCAGTATAAGCTGGCTCCGCTCCGGCTTGGCCAGGCACGTTCACCAGGCGACGCCGGCTGCTTCGGCTGCTGCTCCCTTTCGATTCGCTAACTGGGGCAGATCATTAAAACGGATAAAATAGATTGTGCCCACGTAGGCAACGCCGTCACAGCTCTCCAGCTTCGACTTCGACTTCGGCTCGCGGAGATCGAGGCGGTAGCGTTGTCGGCGCTTAATGCCGCCTGTCCTCAAAAAGCCGCAAACGGCACTGCCTCCAACTCCCGACTCCAACTCCGACTACAGCTCCATCTCTGTCTGCTGCGTCTCCCGTTTCCCAAAGCCAAAGCCGAAACCGACACCAACTTCAATCCGCCGTCTTGGGGCCCGGTCGACGCACCAGTTGGAGATCAACGTCAGTTGATAAGCTTGGCCAGTTTTTCGTTCCGTTTTTTTAATACCCTTTTTAAAAAGGTATCTGAGACAAGTTTGAGAATTAAAATGGTGGGTTTTAAGGCATAGAAAATAGTGTAGTTAAGTTTTAAAATTAATAAGGTGATCATAATGAAGTCTAGTTGGTTCTTAAGCTAAAATAAAACTCCTTTTTAAGAACAGTAATGTCCAGGGAATACACTGACTTGTCAGAACTAAATTTGTGTGAGTAAGAAATGGAACAAAGTGGCTAGATTTTAGAAAAATATGGCTAAAATATTTTAAAAATTGTCTAAAATACAGCTATGGCGAATAAAATATCTATTTAACTTTCAAAATATCTAGATTTAGCAAAAAATTACATTTTGACGGCACTGTACCTTCTGTACATACTGTGCGTGTGCCGGCAGAGGCTGTTCAGACTCGCGAAGCGGGAATAAGTTACGCGTAAGAGTATTCCAAGCGTGGCTTTCCTTTTCAGATAGTTTTTGTTTTCGGCCACAACATATTCGCCCCAAACCATAGCTGAGACTCCTTATTTTAATTCTCTTTGTAGTTGAAAAATCCTTTTTTTTATTTTTGCCAGGTACTTTGCACTTTTTGCATATCAAAATGGCAGCAATTAATTCTCATGTCGAAGCCGGCGCGGCGCTGATAAGGCATGAAAATGGCTTTAAGCGTCGGCATTGACACGCCTAATTATACGCGCGTGTGTGTTGCCACATTTACGCACAAATGAGGGGCGGTGGCGGCTTCGGCTTGGCCAAGAAAAGCCACCCATGGCTTTGGCTCTGGCCCGGATCCGCATTTGGCTGACATCACTTGCCGGCTCGGCCCGGCCCCGACCTTGATCTTAGAGGAGCATACTCCCTAGTCGCATAATTGCGTAACAAATTGTTAACTAATTTCAGTTTTCTTTATTACCCGAGCTACTTATGTATACTTTTTGTTAGACCGAGTTCAAGTTCAACTTTGTGAGCTCTGGTTTATTGTTATTTATTCGACCTGCTAATCATCGCACGGCAGTGGAGCATGAAAGTCGTGTCCGCTCGTAAATTGTATCTCTTCTATATATTATACTAAATATATGCACACATGGATGCAGGCGAAATCAAGGCACGAATGTCATAATTCAAATGGCTTTGGCGCTTGGAAAGCAAAGCAAATGCAATGCTAATTAGTCTAGTTCAGCAATTACACAATCTATTAGATAGACGCCAGCCAGACCAGACTGTATAGATTAGTTTTTGCCATTCAGGCTTATTTGTTGATTGATAATTAGTTTTAATTGCAGCACAAAAGAGTGCAAGGGTATACATATTATTTAAATGAAATCATCACAACTTAATTATAGGAAATGTGGAATCCATCAGGCGAAAAAGATATTAAGCTATTCCTAAGAAATATATAGAAAAAGAAATATAATAATAATAACGTTCTAAGCATTTCCCTTTTTCTGCATTTCGTGCCCCTGTGTGTGGCTTTAATGACCAGATCACCGCCTTTTAAAATGCCACTTGGATGGAACAAGTCAAGTCTCTCTCGTTCCGACGATTATGGTTAGCGTTTTCGAGCCGAACAGGAAATCCAAGAAGACGACGGCAGCCAACGAGAATTATGTCAGCATCATTTCAGGCAATCATTCGGCTTAATCACATTGAGTCACGCATATTTGATTGCTTTTAAAGCGGTCAAATCCGATAACTAACTGAGGGGGAAAATATACTAAGAAGAAAAAATAGCATTGCCAAAATAGAAATATAATTCGCGGGAACAGAAGTCAGTAATTAAATTTACACTTCCCAGCTTCGCAACTTCCCAGAGATGAGTTTCTCGGTCTAACAGGCTGTAAGCACATCAGTCCTGGCAGGAGAGGCAACAACCGTGCTAAGTTCATTAGACAGCCTTTGGTCAATGGCCCTGGGATTGGATCCCAGATCGAGTCTAGAGTCTAGTCTCTGCTGTCGTCTTGCCAGTCGCATTGCATAAAGTAATTAAACTGACATTGAAACTTAGAAGAACACAGAATGCTTCCTGCTTCTGGAAGAGCACAGAGAGAGCTCTAGCTCTCCTGGGCCCAGACAGGCATGAGATCGAGTCTCCTGGCGGACGAGGATGATGACATTGAGTAATCAGAGTTTGCAATTGCAGCAAACAACGAAGAACGTGGCGATGCCGGCAAACATGGAATGCTGTCATATCAGTTGGTTGTTAAGAGCAAATACCAGTTTCGATGCAGAGTCCAGAGTGATGATCCTCTTAATTTATAAGCTAAAAACTAGTAATTATAACTGAACGGCCGTCTTCGTTCTGCTTGTAATTATAAGGCACTCACCAGCCTCCTCTCACTCCCAGGTCCTTGTCTTTGGCTTTTGCCAACTTTTGTACTTATGTCATATTAGCCATAAATGTACAACTTTTGCCCGTGCGCTTGCCCCAATGATTAATGGGCCCAGATTGCGCTGGAGCGGCTGCCCAAGCCTGCCTCCCTTCCTGCCCTCTGCCTTGGATCCCAGTCCAGCTGGATTGCCGCTTCATTGGCTCCGCCGTCTGGCTATATTGAATTCTCAATGCGCGGCTGGCTGCGCGCTATTGGAGCAGAAAGCCCTGATCCCAAGCTCATCCTCCGCCCAGTCTTCCGCCTGCACTGAACCTGGCTTTAGATTCAGATTCCAAGCCAGAGACAGCCGCTGAGCCGGGCTTAGCTGAAAGGTTAGATGGGTTTTGCTGGCTTATGCAATTGTAGAATTCTTGTGAATGTATTAAATGAAGGCAGAGGGAATGCTACTTATTCTGACTTGGTTGGGGAAGGGATTAAAATTATCTTTGTGGGGTTTAATGCTTGTATATTATATGATACGAGCGTAGAATTCTCTCAACTATTAAGATACCTCATCCTGTGACTTGTTTCCTAGTTTACCTTGACCTTTTGTTAATTGCTTTTTAATATATTACATTTATTTATATTCCTTGTAATAAAACCCCCCAAAAACCCGATATGCATTACGAATCTCAAATATAACCAACTGGAGAATGGGCTGTCCCATTAACATTGACCACACAGCCAATTGGTATGCAAAGCGTATGCAACTGGTGCATCCTGTGCTTTGACATTGCAGCGCAGCCACGCTTGCCATGCCGCTGAAATGACACTGAAATGTCATGCGTAACATGCAAATCTCGGATGCATCCATTGCAACTCCAACAGCAGCAGCAATAGCAGAAGCAGCGATTCCAACTCCAAGTTTGCGGTCACAAAGCGAGCAAAGCGCATTCAAGCGAGAAAATGCGTAGAGCTCCTAGAATGAGGTTGAGCTTGGACGTGGTCAGTCGATGCTGTGGGGGGCAGGAATACACGCAACGAATAAGCTAAGGTCAAGATTTTTAGAGAAGAAATATAGTAAAGAGGGATTTATTAGAGGGATTTATAGCATCTTGTTCTTAATATGTACAAATAATATTTGTAAAATATATTATATTATTATATTATATTTTTATCCGGCTCGAAGGACCAACATGTAAAGAGGTCCGAAGTTCGCGCGTGAACACATCTTCAGTTTAAGGTTCTGCTATGATTTTCCTGTTGTTAGGAGTTTATTAAATAAGAATTAAATATTAAAAAAGAACTTAATGCCTGAAATATCTAAGATCCGGCTCGAAGTCCCAAAATGTAAAGAGGTCCCAAGTTCACGCATGAACACATCCTTAGTTTAAGGTTCTACAATGATTTTCCTGTTGATAGATATTTATTAAATAAGAACTAAATATTAAATAAGAACCTTATTCTTAAAAAATACTAGATTTCTCTCTCTGTGTACCTGCCGAAGGTGGCTATTAAAGCCTTGCGTTTGGCTTTTAATTACTTGTCATTTGTTGCGTGGCACATTCGATTAATCAAGCCTCCTCCTCTTACTTTTTTCCCCCGCAGACGTTGACGAATGCCAAGATCCCGCGATAGCAGCGCGATGCGTGGAGAACGCCGAGTGCTGCAATCTGCCGGCGCACTTCCTTTGCAAGTGCAAGGACGGCTATGAGGGCGATGGCGAAGTGCTCTGCACGGATGTGGATGAGTGCCGCAACCCGGAGAACTGTGGCCCCAACGCCTTGTGCACGAATACGCCGGGCAACTATACGTGCTCGTGCCCCGAAGGATTTGTGGGCACAAATCCGTATCGGGAGGGTTGCCAGGATGTGGACGAGTGCTCGTATCCGAATGTCTGCGGACCCGGTGCCATATGTACGAATCTCGAGGGCAGTCATCGCTGCGACTGCCCGCCGGGATACGATGGAGATGGACGCTCGGAGTCCGGCTGCGTGGATCACGACGAGTGCGCCCGCACGCCTTGCGGCCGGAATGCGGACTGTTTGAATACGGAGGGCAGCTTTCGCTGCCTGTGTCCGGAGGGATACAGCGGTGATCCCATGCACGGCTGCGAGGGTGAGTCTTTAGACCTAAGTTCAAGAATTCTTCATTTTTTAAACATTACTCCATTTTGGTTGTTTTTTGCACTTGATTTTTGGTATCTCTTTGATAAATTTGAATTGGCGGCACCCTCAACATACAAAACACACACACATATCCCTAAACTCGTACATTATGCACCGCAACATGCCACATGCAACATTAATCCAAATTAATGCCTAACGCCGGCAGATGTCGATGAATGCGCCACTAACAATCCATGCGGTTTGGGTGCTGAATGCGTGAACATGGGCGGTAGCTTCCAGTGTCGCTGTCCCTCCGGCTTTGTGCTCGAGCACGATCCGCATGCGGATCAGGTGCTGCCGCTGGCACAGAACCCCCATCAACTGGGCTATGGGCCGGGGGCGACAGACCTGGTGCCCTACCAGAGGACCTCGGGCGCTGGGCTGGCCTGCCTGGACATTGACGAGTGCAATCAGCCGGATGGCGTGGCCAAGTGTGGGACCAACGCCAAGTGCATTAACTTTCCCGGCTCGTATCGCTGCCTGTGTCCGAGCGGATTCCAAGGACAGGGCTATTTGCACTGCGAGAGTTAGTATCCTGCCTGCTTATTGCCTTTTGTGAGAGTTCTTTACTCGGAGTTTTACTTTTAATTAATAATTTAAACCGAATGGAGAGCTCTGACAAGTATGTAGCTCACAGGGCCGGCATATCCCTCTATTATCCTTAAGGATATGCTGGCCCTGTGTTTGCTTTCTCCTCTGCTTTCCTCAATCACTTCCTCCAGCTGTTTTGCAAGCTTCAAGCTTAGCTTAGTGCATGCTTTTCCAACAGCTTTCCCGTAGTCCCACTTTTCTTTATATTCTTTGTTTCCAACCCAACCTCCTACCCGCTCCCCCACTTCACGCTATGCTCCCTCGCCTTTCATCCCAATCCGTATTGTTTTGCATACTAATTTAATTAATTTTAATATATATTTAACTCAACCCCACAAACCGCAAAAACGCGTTGCCCCTCGACCATCACCATCACCCCTGTCCCTGCACCGACGTAGACATCAACGAGTGTCAGGATAATCCGTGCGGGGAAAATGCCATATGCACGGACACCGTCGGCAGCTTCGTGTGCACCTGCAAGCCGGACTACACCGGCGATCCCTTCCGGGGCTGTGTGGACATTGACGAGTGCGCGGCCCTGGACAAGCCTTGCGGACAGCATGCCGTCTGCGAGAATGCCGCGCCTGGTTACAATTGCAAGTGCCCGCAGGGTTATGATGGAAAACCCGATCCCAAGGTGGCCTGCGAGCAGGTGGATGTGAACATCCTCTGTACGAGTAACTTTGATTGCACCAACAATGCGGAATGTATTGAGAACCAGTGCTTCTGCCTGGACGGCTTCGAGCCCATTGGAGCTAGTTGTGTGGACATTGATGAGTGTCGCACCCATGCGGATGTGTGTGGTCCCCACTCGCAGTGCCTGAACACGCCCGGATCCCACAGCTGCGACTGCGAGGCTGGCTATGTGGGCAGTCCCCCGAGGATGCCCTGCAAGCAGCCCTGCGAGGATGTCCGGTGTGGCGACCATGCCTACTGCAAACCTGATCAGAATGAAGCCTACTGCGTGTGCGAGGAGGGTTGGACCTATAACCCGAGTGATGTCTCGGCGGGATGCGTGGATATCGACGAGTGCGATGTGCTCCATGGACCCTTTGGAAGCTGCGGCCAGAATGCCACTTGCACCAACAATGCTGGGGGATACACGTGTGCCTGTCCTCCAGGATACTCGGGTGATCCCCATGCCAAGTGCGTGGATGTGGACGAGTGCCGGTCTGGGGCCAGCAAGTGTGGCGCCGGAGCCGAGTGCGTGAACATGGCCGGGGGAGGATATACCTGTAGGTGTCCCGAAAACACCATTGCCGATCCGGACCCCAGTGTGCGCTGCGTGCCCATTGTGAGCTGCTCCCGCAGCGAGGACTGTCCCGGCAATGCCATCTGTGATGAGACCAAGCGTTGTCTGTGCCCGGAACCGAATATAGGAAACGATTGCCGGCATCCTTGCGAAGCTCAGGATTGTGGAGCCCATGCCCAGTGCATGCTGGCCAACGGACAGGCTCAGTGCCTGTGTGCTCCTGGTTACACTGGCAACGCCGCTCTTCCCGGCGGCTGCAATGACATCGACGAGTGCTCGAGGAGTAACCCATGTGCCGAGAAGGCCATTTGCTCGAATACAGCTGGTGGCTACCTGTGCCAGTGCCCGGGTGGCTCCAGTGGAGATCCCTATAGGGAAGGCTGCATTACCTCGAAGACTGTGGGCTGCTCCGACTCGAATCCCTGTGCGACGGGCGAGAGCTGCGTTCAGGATTCTTATACAGGCAACAGTGTCTGCATTTGCAGGCAGGGTTATGAAAGGAACTCGGAGAATGGTCAGTGCCAGGATGTGGATGAGTGTTCTAATCAAAAAGGAAAGCCCGCCTGCGGCCTGAATGCTCTGTGCAAGAACCTGCCTGGAAGCTACGAGTGCCGCTGTCCCCAAGGACACACTGGAAATCCTTTCATGATGTGCGAGATCTGCAACACTCCAGAGTGTCAATGTCAGCCACCTTACAAGCTCTTGGGCAACAGTTGCGTGCTGGCAGGCTGCTCCAGCGGCCAGGCCTGTCCCAGTGGCGCCGAATGCATCTCCATAGCCGGAGGAGTGAGCTACTGTGCCTGCCCCAAGGGCTATCAGACCCAGCCCGATGGCAGCTGCGCGGATATCAACGAGTGTGAGGAGCGCGGAGGAACGCAGCTCTGCTCCTTTGGAGCTCAGTGCGTGAACACCCCGGGTGGCTATAGCTGCCACTGCCCGGAGGGTTACCTGGGCGATGCCTACAATGGACTCTGTGCTCCTGCTCAGCGTAAGTGCGCTGCGGATAAGGAATGTGCGAGCAACGAGAAGTGCATCCAGCCGGGAGAGTGCGTGTGCCCGCCTCCCTACTTCCTGGATCCGCAGGACAACAACAAGTGCAAGAGCCCCTGCGAACGCTTCCCGTGCGGCATCAATGCCAAGTGCACGCCATCGGATCCCCCTCAATGCATGTGCGAGGCCGGCTTCAAGGGGGATCCCCTCCAGGGCTGCACGGATGAGGACGAGTGCGCCCACCTGCCCTGCGGCTATGGTGCCTATTGTGTGAACAAGAAGGGTGGCTATCAGTGCGTGTGCCCCAAGGGCTTCACCGGTGATCCCTACAAGAGTGGCTGCATCCTGGAAACCGGAACCCCGAAAAGCAAGTGCCTGAGCAACGACGATTGCGCCAGCAACCTGGCCTGCCTGGAGGGCAGCTGCGTCAGCCCCTGTGTGAGTCTCCTCTGCGGATCCAATGCATATTGTGAAACCGAGCAACATGCGGGTTGGTGCCGCTGTCGCGTGGGCTTTGTGAAGAATGGAGACGGAGATTGCGTGTCCCAGTGCCAGGATGTGATCTGCGGCGAGGGAGCTTTGTGCATTCCCACCAGCGAGGGACCCACCTGCAAGTGCCCCCAGGGACAGCTGGGCAATCCCTTCCCCGGCGGCAGCTGCAGCACGGATCAGTGCACCGCCTCCAGGCCATGCGGCGAGCGACAGATCTGCATCAATGGAAGGTGCAAGGAGCGCTGCGAGGGCGTGGTCTGCGGCATCGGCGCCACCTGCGATAGGAACAATGGAAAGTGTGTCTGCGAACCGAACTTTGTGGGCAATCCCGACCTGCTCTGCATGCCGCCCATTGTCCAGGCCATATGCTCCCCGGTTTGCGGGGAAAATGCTCATTGTGAGTACGGTTTGGGTCAGAGTAGATGCGCCTGTAATCCTGGCACCTTTGGCAATCCCTACGAGGGATGTGGAGCCCAGAGCAAGAATGTCTGCCAACCGAACAGCTGTGGACCCAATGCCGAGTGCCGAGCTGTGGGCGACCGTATCTCCTGCCTGTGCCCGCAGGGCTTCAGTGGCAATCCCTACATCGGCTGCCAGGACGTGGATGAGTGTGCCAACAAACCATGTGGATTGAATGCAGCCTGCCTCAACACAGCTGGAGGATTCGAGTGCCTGTGCCTATCAGGTCACGCTGGCAATCCCTACAGCAGCTGCCAGCCCATTGAGAGCAGGTTCTGCCAGGATGCCAGCAAGTGTCAGTGCAACGAGCGGGTGGAGTGCCCCGATGGCTACAGCTGCCAGAAGGGTCAGTGCAAGAACCTCTGCTCCCAGGCCTCCTGTGGTCCCCGAGCTATTTGTGATGCTGGGAAGTGCATCTGTCCCATGGGCTACGTGGGAGATCCCCAGGACCCAATCAATGGCTGCAGCATTCGAGGGCAGTGTGGCAACGATGCCGACTGCCGGCACTCGGAGATCTGCTTCCAGCTGGGCAAGGGACTGCGCAAGTGCGTGGACGCCTGCTCCAAGATCCAGTGCGGACCCAATGCCCTGTGCGTGGCGGACGATCATCGCTCCTCCTGCATCTGCTCCGATGGGTACTTTGGCAACCCGAGCAACCTGCAAGTGGGCTGCCAGCCGGAGAGGAAGGTACCCGTGGAAGAGGAGGACAAATGCCGAACGGACAAGGATTGTGAAAGAGGATTTGGCTGCCAGTCGGCTGGCGGACATGGCGCCCGGGAGTGCGTGAACCTCTGCTCCAACGTGGTCTGCGGACCCAACGAGCTGTGCAAGATCAACCCGGCTGGCCATGCCATCTGCAACTGCGCCGAGAGCTACGTGTGGAACCCGGTGGTCTCCTCCTGCGAGAAGCCCTCGCTGCCGGACTGCACCAGCGATGCCAACTGCCCCGATGCCTCCGCCTGTCGGCCGGACGTGCTGGGCGTGCTCAAGTGCGTGGCCATCTGCGATGCCTTCACCTGCCCCGCCAACTCCGTGTGCGTGGCCCGCCAGCACCAGGGACGTTGCGACTGCCTGGCCAACTTTGTGGGTAATCCCAATGATAGGAACGGCTGCCAGCCGGCGGTGAAGCATCAGTGCAAGAACCACGCCGAGTGCCAGGAGTCGGAGGCCTGCATCAAGGATGAGGCCACTCAAACCCTGGGCTGTCGACCTGCCTGCGATACGGTCAAGTGCGGACCCCGTGCCGTGTGCATCACCAACAACCACCAGGCGCAGTGTCAGTGTCCCCCAGGACCTTTTGCTGGCGATCCCTACGATCCCTTCAATGGCTGCCAGAGTGTTCCTTGCGTGTACAACCACGACTGTCCGCCCAGTCAGATGTGCAACCGGATGACCCACACCTGCTACGATGTCTGCGACGAGGAGTCCTGCGGCGAGAATGCCATCTGCCTGGCCGAGGATCATCGCGCTGTGTGCCAGTGCCCACCCGGATTCAAGGGAGATCCCTTGCCGGAGGTGGCCTGCACCAAGCAGGGAGGATGTGCTGCTGGAACCTGCCATGCCTCGGCCATTTGTGAGGTGACCCCAGAAGGACCTGTCTGCAAGTGTCCACCCCACTTTGGGGGAGATCCCAAGACCGGAGGCTGTCGCCCCGATGGCCAGTGTCCCAATGGAGACGCCGACTGCCCCGCCAACACCATTTGCGCCGGAGGAAGATGTCAGAATCCCTGCGACAATGCCTGTGGAGCCAATGCCGAGTGCAAGGTGGTCAACAGGAAGCCCGTCTGCAGTTGCCCCCTGCGATTCCAACCCGTGTCCGATACTGCCCGGGATGGCTGTGCCCGCAGTCCGTCCAAGTGTCTCACGGATGTGGACTGCGGCGGCCAGCTGTGCTTCAATGGACAGTGCCGCATCGCCTGCCGGAACTCGCAGGACTGCTCCGATGGCGAGAGCTGCCAGAGCAACGTCTGCGTGGTGGCCTGCCTGGACCACAGCCAGTGTACCTCTGGCCTGGCCTGCGTGGAGGGTCACTGCACCATCGGCTGCCGGAGCAACAAGGAGTGCAAGCAGGACCAGTCCTGCATTGAGAATAAGTGTCTGAATCCCTGCCAGTCGGGCAGCAGCTGTGGCCCCAATGCTTTGTGCAGCATTGCCCAGCACAGGAGTCAATGTAGTTGTCCTGAGGGCTTCGAGGGAAACCCTACGCCCGAGCAGGGATGCGTGCGAGTCCCAGCTCCTTGCCTGGCCAGCAATCAGTGTCCAAATGGACACATGTGCATTGGGAACCAATGCAACCTGCCCTGCACCAAGACCTCGGCCTGTGCCATCGGAGAGAGGTGCTATCAGCAGGTGTGCCGCAAGGTCTGCTACACCAGCAACAACTGCTTGGCTGGAGAGATCTGCAACTCGGACAGGACCTGCCAGCCTGGCTGTGAATCCGATGCGGATTGCCCGCCCACCGAGCTGTGCTTGACCGGAAAGTGCAAGTGCGCCACTGGCTTCATAGGCACGCCCTTCGGCTGCTCGGACATTGACGAGTGCACGGAGAAACCCTGCCATGCCAGCGCCGTCTGCGAGAACACTCCCGGATCCTATCGATGCGTCTGCCCCGAGGGAACTGTCGGCGATGGCTATGCCCAGCAGCAGGGCTGCTCCAAGTCCGGACTGTGCCACAAGTCCGACGATTGCCCCAATAACCTGGCCTGCATCCATGGCAAGTGCACGGATCCTTGTGCCCATACTATCTGCGGAGCCAATGCCCACTGCCAGGCGGAGGGCCACGAGGCCTTGTGCAGCTGTCCAGGTGGCTACTTGGGAGATCCCAACGACACTGGAGTGGGCTGCTTCAAGGTGGAGTGCATCGATCACGAGGACTGTGCTGGGGATCGTGCCTGCGACGCGGAAACCAATAGGTGCATCAAACCCTGCGACCTGACCAGCTGCGGCAAGGGTAACTGCCATGTGGAGGACCACAAGGCCGTGTGTGCCTGCTACGAGGGTTATCAGCTTATCACCAATGGAGTCTGCGAGGACATCAATGAATGTCTATCTAAACCCTGCCACAGCACCGCCTTCTGCAATAATTTACCAGGAAGCTACAACTGCCAGTGCCCCGAAGGATTGATTGGAGATCCTCTTCAAGCCGGCTGCCGCGATCCCAGCGAGTGTCTCAGCGACGCGGACTGCCCGGTCTCGGCCAGCTGCCAGAACTCCCGCTGCCGCAGTCCCTGCGAGCGCCAGAATGCCTGCGGATTGAATGCCAACTGCCAGGCTCAGGCCCATCAAGCGGTGTGCACTTGTCCCATTAACTCCCGCGGGGATCCCACCATCGAGTGTGTGCACATCGAGTGCTCGGACAACGACGATTGCTCCGGGGACAAGGCCTGCTTGGACTCCAAGTGCATCGATCCCTGCTCTCTTCCAAACGCCTGCGGAGCTCAGGCCCGCTGCTCGGTGCAGAACCACATCGGAGTCTGCTCCTGTGAGTCGGGAAGTACTGGTGATGCCAAGCTGGGCTGTGTGCCTCTCCAATACTGCCAACAGGATGGACAGTGTGCCCAGGGAAGCATTTGCTCCCATGGCATCTGCAGTCCCCTGTGCAGCACCAACCGGGATTGTATCTCGGAACAGCTGTGCCTGCAGGGCGTCTGCCAGGGCACCTGCAAGTCGAACTCTACGTGTCCCCAGTTCCAGTTCTGCTCGAACAACATCTGCACCAAGGAGCTGGAATGTCAGGGTGATAGCGACTGTGGCGAGGACGAGACCTGCCTGAGCGATGCCTACGGGCGGGCCAGGTGCGAGTCCGTGTGCTTGGGACGCGCTGCCTGCGGCAGGAATGCCGAGTGTGTAGCCCGTTCCCATGCCCCCGACTGTCTCTGCAAGGAAGGATTCTTTGGGGATGCCCGGTCGGGATGCCGGAAGATCGAGTGCTCGACCGACGATGATTGCTCCAATGACAAGAGCTGCGACAACCACATGTGCAAGATAGCCTGCCTCATCGGTCAGCCGTGCGGCGAGAATGCCCTGTGCACCACAGAGCACCACCAGCAGGTGTGCCACTGCCAACCCGGGTTCAGTGGAGATCCGCGGGTACGTTGCGATGTCATTGACTTTTGCCGCGATGCTCCGTGCGGACCCGGAGCCCGTTGCCGGAACGCGAGGGGGTCGTACAAGTGCACCTGTCCCACGGGCCTCGTTGGTGATCCGTACAACGAGGGCTGTCGCAGCTCCGTGGAGTGCGAGACCAACGAGGACTGTCCCCCGCATGCTGCATGCACCAAAACGAACGGTGTGGCCAAGTGCCGCGATGTCTGTGCCCAGCTGCAATGTGGCCCCAATGCGGAATGTGTTCCGAAGGGCCATGTGGCGCAGTGTGCATGCCGCAGCGGCTACGACGGCCAACCCGCCGACCGGGTGGCCGGCTGTAAGCCGCTGCCCGTCCCCTGTCAGGTCACCGGCGACTGTCCGACCAACACTTACTGCTCGGATAGCGTCTGCAAACGTAAGTACTAACCCCGACCCAGCACCGGGCCTAAACCGACTACCAGACAGCGTAAAATTGGTTAATCCACCTACCTAGTTACCTCTTACTTAGTACTACTTACTTACATACTTACACAAACTAGCACCGATATTATAACAGGAGATGTTGTGGTACTAGGAGAGCCTGCATTATCATTCCTCCAAGGTTACCTTAAAAAATAATAAAAGTGTAAACTCTCAGGCTTTTATTTTCATATAATAACGTCTTTTCCCGTGCTGATCGTTTTTATTCGCCAAACAATGAGACCGTATCCTCAATCTTCAAAATCAAGCTTAAATCTATCGATTAATATGCGATATGGCGCTTATCGATCAGTGATAAATGATAAAAATGGGCACACTAAGGCGCGCAATATAAAATGAGGTGTTAACTCAAGATAAAAAAAATATTTTTGAACTGTACTTGAAAAGTGTGTTTAAACTTTGGTTTAAATCAGGGGTGCGCACGGCCCTATCCCGCGGGATAGGATTTTTCTCAGTCGGCGTCGCTGCCGCTCACGCATAGTATGCACAAAAGAGAACAGAAGAATCAGTGAAGACTAATTGTAATTATGTGTCTCAATTTAGCTTTTTTTAGCGTTAAATAGCTAGTTTTTAGGTTATAGCTAATTTTGTTGCCATATAACAATATATTTTAGCTGTTTTTTTTCTCATATCTAGCCATAGAGTGTTCGATGTTCACTCATACAAATGCAATGTTGGCATTTGACTGTAGTGGTGCGGACCCCTGGTTTAAATGTAAGATGAGATCTAGTCGTTAAGAACAAAAAAGAAACCAAAGTCTATACTTATCCATACTTTCTATGAAAACATGATAGAAAAATTAACTAAATGTTAATTTTATTCAATCCTTTTTGATTTTAAAAGATAAATATATTATTTATACTTAACCAAAGCTACCACACCATCTCCCAAGACTAATCACTACAACCTTGGACTGGCTAGACTAGAGCCCACGCATTAAACCAAATGATATTCTATAACTAAGACTAACTTAACTGCAAACTAAAATGAAAATACAACAAATTACACACAAAACCAGACCACACGCCACGAACATTGCGAGACCGTAACGCCAACAGGGAAGGACTTTCTCCTATATAATCACTCTTCTAATTCCCAATAATCCTTCCCTATAGCTGCCTGCGTGCTGGATACCGAATGTGGACCTTCGGAGGTGTGCCAAGGTGGACAATGCTTCAATCCCTGCCTGCAGCCGCAGGCGTGTGGTCAGAACGCCGAATGCGTCATTCAGAATCACCTCAAGCAGTGCCACTGCCCCGAGGGTTTCACTGGCGATTCGGCCAAGGAATGCGTTCGCTTTCCAGTGGCCTGCGATGGTGACTGTGCCCCTGGATACACCTGTCGCGACTCCATGTGCCTGCCAGAGTGCCACAACGATCTGGAGTGCGCCTCCAATGAAAAGTGCCTGAAGGGCAATTGTATGCGTAAGTGATCTTTGATATTTAAATTATACATTTATTAATTTATCTAAAGCTAACAATTAGTTGTAAACCAAGAGATAATTTTATAATTCAATAATAATCCCTCTTTAGTAACCTGTCGCGTGGACAACGACTGCTTCCTGGGCCACGTCTGCCTGCACAACAAGTGCGTCTATGGCTGCCATGTGGACGACGACTGCAGTGCCTCCGAGTCCTGTCGCAATGATAAGTGCGTGAACCCCTGTCTGGAGAGCAGTCCCTGCGGCCCCAATGCCGCCTGCGCGGTGTCCAACCACCGGGCCAGCTGCAGCTGCCTGGACAGCATGGTGCCCAATCCCACGCCCCAGGTGGGCTGTGTGCGCTCTCCGCCCCTGGAATGCCGCGAGAATCGCGACTGTGGCAGCGGACTGGCCTGCTTCGAGTCGGTCTGCCGTCCTCTGTGCGCCGACGATGCCGGCTGTCTGACCAACGAACGCTGCCAGCAGGGAGTGTGCAAGTCGCTCTGCCGGCATGACAACGAATGCGGCCATGGCGAGCTCTGTCTGGGCTTGAATTGTGTGCCTGGCTGCCGCTCCGATCAGGGATGCCCTCAGGACCTGGCCTGCGTGGGTCAGCAATGCGTGGATCCCTGCGCCGATCCCACTGCCTGCGGCACCAACGCCCTCTGCCAGGTGATCGATCATCGGAAGCAGTGCTCGTGCCCGGAGGGTCTCGATGGCAATGCCAACGTGGCCTGCAAGGTGCCGAGGATTGCCTGTGGCCGGAACGAGGATTGCCAGTCCAACCAGCTCTGCTATGCGGGCAGTTGCCAGGGCAAGTGCCGAAACGACCAGAACTGCCTGTCGGACGAGCGTTGCATGAGAGGAACCTGTCGGACCGTGTGCAACACGGACGAGGCCTGCTCCCAGGGACAGATCTGCGAGAACCGCATGTGCCAGACCGGATGCCGCACGGACCTGAGCTGTGCCTCGGACGAGGCCTGCGTGAACAAGAAGTGCCAGAACCCCTGTCGCACCCCGGGTCAGTGCGGTCAGTGTGCCGACTGTCTGGTGGTGAACCATGGCGTCCAGTGCCAGTGCCCCGCATCCTTCATAGGCGATGGCCTCACTGGCTGCCAACTGCCGCCGGAACGCTGCCATCCCGGCTGCGAGTGCGACGAGAACGGCGCCTACTGCGCCGCCAAGTGCTCCAGGAACGAGGACTGCTCTTGTGGACAACAGTGCGCCCGGGAGAAGTGCCGGAACAAGTGCGGACCCAAGCGTCAGTGTACGGTGGGTCAGCTCTGCGAGCGCGGAGCCTGCATTGCCGGCTGCAAGTCCAACGGAGATTGTGCCGCTGACCAGAGCTGCGTTCGAGGAAAGTGCACGGATCCCTGTGCGGATGACAAGGCCTGTGGCAGAAATGCCCTGTGCACCGTCTCCGAGCACCGGATGTTGTGCTACTGCCCCGATGGCTACGAGGGAGAGCCCAGCAAGGAGTGCGTGCAGTTCGAGTGCCGTGTGGACAACGATTGCGACAGCAACAAGCGCTGCGACCAAGGAAAGTGCCGCAATCCCTGCCTGGAGTACGGAGCCTGTGGCACGAATGCCCAGTGCAGGGTGGTGGGTCGCCAGGCCCAGTGCTCCTGCCCGCCGGACTTCTTTGGTAATCCTACAACTGGCTGCCAGCCGCTGGAAGGCGGTGGTTGCTCCAACAAACCCTGCGGTGAGAACTCCAAGTGCACTGAGGTGCCCGGCGGCTATGAATGTGCCTGCATGGATGGCTGCATCGGGGATGCCCACAACGGCTGCATTTGCGGAGGACCGCTGGTGAATGCCTGCCAGGATCAGCCCTGTGGCCTGAACGCCGCCTGCCATGTGCTGGAGAACAACCAGGCCGAGTGCTACTGTCCGGAAAGCTTCCCCAATGGCGATGCCTATGTCCAATGTAAGTAAGGTAAGATTTCGAGATTGGAAACCCCTAAAATCTTTGCTTTCCAGGTTACTTGACCCCACCACAGCAGGATTGTCGCACCCAAGGATGCGAGGAGGGTGACTGCGTCCGTCAAGGCTATGAATATGTGTGCCAGAGGGGTAAGTGCCCATTCTCATGTTCAAATTTCGAGTGTAACCGTACCGTTTTTGCTAATCTTCGTTATTATTCGTAAGCGTTATCGTTGACCATTTTTTGAATCCTTACCAAAATAACTGGAGGTTGTTAGTAACCCATATTGAAACCGATTTAATTGTTATTATTTTCTTGGTTTAATTACTTAGTTCGGAGTTGTTACAAGCCCAAGCCAAACTTAAACCAGCTAATTAGCTAATTCCACTAATTCAACACAGCCCCAAAGGCTGCTTAGCCAAACAAATTCGATTTCAGTGTAGTGTGTGTGTGTTTAAAATGCCAAAATGCTAATTCGTTTGTTCGTATTACACATTTTTTAATTTTATTCTTAACAACCTATACACATGTGCGAAGTTTTAGGTATTACTTAGTCTAATATGGTTATTCCCCGCACGCACAAAGAGAAACAAACACGAAAAACAAAGACACCTACACAAGCAACTCCCAAAAGGCATTTTAAAGTCCATAAATAAATAAAATATATAATTCAGTGCACAGTTTTTATAATGCCATATTTTTTGTTAGTTCTTTTTTGAGTTTTTTATAGTTTTTAAGCACTTTATTTTACCCTAAATACATAAACCATAAACGCATATGGAGATTCGTGGAATGTTGCTGTCGCTATCGCGGTTACCCAATCTGTGCCTAAATTCATTTTTGAAACACACCAAAAACCGAAATCTAAGCTGACAATATAAGAAAGTGTAGACTTAAGCAAATTTCAACTATCTATACTAAAAATTACATCCATTTTATGCGAAATAAGCCAGTAAGCCAGAGCTTACCTTAGAACCCATTAAGCTTGAAGCCTGCCTTCTCATATTTCATTCGGCTTTCATGAAGCTCAGCTCAACTCAATGCTCATTATTGAACTTATATACCTAGTTCCATGCAATTGGCGGCATCCATTACGACTTGGAATCAGTTAACGCACAGATATCAGTAGACAAATTGGTTCATCATCCCTACTTAACCCTACTTAGTCTAATGCCGCCGCGATAGCGATATGTAGTCAGTAAAATTGGTAGCGAAATATTATAAATCAACTGGTTAATCACAGAATGTGCAAAGAAAGGCACAAAAACCAAAACCTAACTAAAATTAAAATTAAAAACT
The DNA here is from genome assembly GCA_008044355.1 of Drosophila lacteicornis. NCBI lineage: Eukaryota > Metazoa > Arthropoda > Insecta > Diptera > Drosophilidae > Drosophila > Drosophila lacteicornis. The sequence goes on from VNKF01002361.1 coordinate 95,700, forward strand.
AAAAAATAAACAACACAATGCCACGCTAATCATCATTATAGACAACAATCCTCAACACATCCTTGATACTGAAAAAAAAAAAGATCGAAATCCCCCGAATAATCCCATCCCTCTTCCTCCAATTCCGCTCTGTCCACCCCCCTGAACCCCCAGCTCTGTCGTTTCCTTTTGCTAAGCCCCTTTTTGTTACATTTCTTGAATGAACAAAGTCTCAGATTGGGAACTGTGGACGGGACAATTCTCACACATAGTTCACATATGCTTGAAACGAAAACCAATTGAGGAACAAACATAGCCACCAAGTTAAGATTCATTAGAAATGTGTACAGAACAATTACCAAAACAGCAAAAAACAAAAGCAACATCAACCAACAACAACTACTACTACTTTTCAATGCATCCCTAAAGCAAGTCTACAGCCATAACCGAGAATAAGCCGAATCGTTTATTTTGTACAAAGCTCCTCCTAAAATAAATATTAAGATCGTATACTCTGAAAGCTCCTCCCTATCTACCGCTCTCTACATAGATCGTCTATTGGTTAAAACTCTATATAAACAACCACCCCGAATTGACTTAAATTGTAACTAAATTTAACTAACCTTTCCAATTATATTTTGGTACATTTGACTAGCGTTTAAGTTGTATATACACAGACATTTTGTACATACCTGTACATATAAGCTGCGTCTAAGTGGCCCAAAAAACACTAACCAAACCAAGCTGAACAAAAAAAAATCTGTAAATATATACCAAATTTGATACAAACTGTGAATTATGAATAACCCGGATGAGTACCCACGTATATCTCTAACGTACTTTTCAAAATTGTATTTACCCATCGATTTCCGACTACCCATATTCTTCCTACTAAAGCCTCTTCCTACAAAGCTAATCTTGCTTTAGCCAGACTTGTACCTACCCCTGCTCCTCTTCAGATCTTCTCTCTCTCTATTCTCTGAATCAATCACTCACTCACCCAAAATCGCCAATAACGTGTCTCTCGTGAGGGCAGAGCGCATGTGTTGGATGTCGTGTAATTTTTGCCATTACTCAAACTGAACAAAAACAAAAACCAAAATATATATAGCTCGAATTCGCATTAATCCCGATCAGAAATTCATTGCTCAACTAAGCTTGCCTTTAGTACAGCATCCGATTAATTGGGATAGTGCCAGCAGGCACCCATCAAAGAATGTAACTATGCTCACTTGTTCTCACTGCTACGCCTACTCGCTCACACCTGAACGCTGGTCGGAAAACCTATCAAATTCATACCAACAACGAAAAACCAAAACCCAGAGCCAAAGGCCCGCCTATATAGACATAAAACCCTAGTTATTGTGAGATGTTCCCTTCACAGTTCTACAATTTGAATTAAGACAGGCGAAAGAATGCCACCACACCTTTGCTACCTTAACTAACTTGCACCTGTTGAAATTCGTTAAATTAAATCAAAGTGCCAGTGTCCAACTTATTATTTTATTTTCGTTTATGATTTCTGTACGCACTGTATCTGATCTCCCCTCTAAAATTTCTCTTACTCTAATAACCCCCGTGCACAAAACCCCCGAAACCCCACAAATCGAGTCCACAACAATCCCACTGACACTTAATCGAACACCGAAGCCGACGACCCACACACAACCCCAACCCCCCCAAAAAAAACACCAAAAATAAAAACACACAAAACACTCAAGCCAAAAAGAAGTCAAAATCGAAAAAAACTGGATTATACTGTTTATATATTGTCTCGTTTAAGTTCTTCCTTTGATTTTTTTGTTTTAGAAACATTTAGCTATAAGATTTATCCGCGTCCCCACCCATCACTCTTGTTTCCGAGATGTCTCATGCAAATATCCCAGCAAGTCCTGAACCTTCCATCAGACTATATTGTCTAACCCCTGACTCGACGATTTTTATGTCGCACTTTCGTTTCTATGTGTTTCCAAGCCCCCCAAGAAAGCGTACCTTTACCGATTATGCCACCGAATGAATAGTTGAATGCACCCACCAACGATTAACATTTAAACAACCAAACAACTCCTGTCTATCTCTCTCTCGTTCTTCCCTGCCCTGGATGTTATGTTGTAGACACCGAACAATGCTACTCAGATACGGATTGTCCCAGTGAAAAGTCATGCCTCCAAGGACACTGCAGCGATCCTTGTACAATGCGTGGCGCGTGTGGCGTGAATGCGCTCTGCAAAACTGTGCTGCATCGGCCGCGCTGCTCCTGCCCCAGCTGCCACATCGGTCGGCCGGAGGTCGAGTGCAAGCTAGACCCCAAGTGCTCATCGGATGACGCCGATGCCAAAACCAAGGAGCAGATCCCATGCTCCAGCGATACCGAGTGCCCCGAGACGTTGCAGTGCGGCCCATACGGCCAGTGCACAGATCCTTGCAACAATCCGCTCTTCATTTGCGAGAGCAACAAGAAGTGCGAGACCCGGCGCCACCAGCCGGTGTGCATCTGCAAGTCGGGCTTCATAGTGAACGAGTTTGGGGAGCTGACGTGCGCCCCGGATAAGCGGGAGTGCTATCGCGACGATGACTGCGCCTCCAACATGGCCTGCACGGACGGCAAGTGCCGGAATCCGTGCATCGTCCCCTTGGGACGGGCACCGATCTGTGCGGAGAACAAGTCCTGCGAGGTGCAGAACCACAAGCCCGTGTGCATTTGCATGCGCGACTGCCAGCCATCGATATCCATCTGCCTGCGCGACGCCGGCTGTCCGGCTGGCCTGGCCTGTCGCAAGCTCCAGTGCGTCGATCCGTGCAAGTTTGCCACGTGCGCACCCAACTCGCCATGCATTGTCGAGGATCACAAGCCGATATGTAAATTCTGCCCAGCTGGATTTATAGCCGATGCCAAATATGGATGTCAAAAAGGTAAAGCACCAAACGTACTCTCTCTCACTCAGCTCTCTGTCGAGTGAAAGTGCCTTATGTCTTTCTGTCTCGATTATCTCTGTTTCCCGCTCTCTCTCACACACGCTCTCACCTTTTTGCTAGCTCTGTCTTATTGTCTGTCCCCTCACGAAAAATAAAAATAAAAAATACCAAAAACCGCCACCGATCACAAACAGATCTGCACGAGGAAATATATTGACCGAAGCGCCGCCTACACCTATTTAATGTTTCAGGCCTTGTCAATTCCTTTCCTCGCAATGTTTGTGTCAATGTACATAGGACTGAGAATTAACTGCCTTTACCCGTATCAAGCTTTCGCCTACCGATATGGTTCTTAGCCAAAACTTACCCCCAAAAGCTTAGTTACAAAAGCCAGAAGCCAAAGTCAAGAGACTATATAACCCCACGGTCAGATGCTTTACGCCACTAGCACAGCGACTAGGCTGAAGCACTTGAATGAAAAGAGTTGTCCAAGAAGCGTTGATCCTTGGATCGTATAACGTCCCTTTGGATCGTCCAAATGGGAAGACCAAACAAACAATTATACAATAACATGAAGACACAATTTCAAGCAAACTCTTCTGAACATTCACACACGCTCATGCTCACAGTGATATTAATCAATTTATTAATCAAAAGCCTCCTGATTACTCGTACTATGAAATTCTTAACCTATGATTCTAAATAAACGGTAATGAGATGTAATACTAATGGTAAACCTAAACCAATCCAACACCAATATGTAGCTAACTAATAGTAAAGACGTTCGTTCCTAATTTAAAACTGAATAACCGTAAAATAGTTTATAAAGCTTCTGATATTTGTTTACATTTGCAGTTGTATGCAAGAGAGTTAGATCGAAATCTGAAACAGTATTTTCCTAGGTACGCCCCCCCTCTGTATATATATATAGTGCACCTACCTATTTGTCGTAGCTATACACTTTCTTCCTATATTTGGTATAAACTTGTAAATATTTTAACGGATTTTTTTATTTTTTAAATCTTATACTTTTATTTTGAAATATGTACAAAATACCCCACACAAAATCCAAAATTATGTAAAACCAAAAACCCGATAATTCGAAGCAGCTAAGCCAGGTGGCAACTGTACCTCACACGAAGATTGCAGTGAAGCTCACCAATGTGGATCGTCTGGTCAATGTATCGATCCCTGTCAAATAGTTTGTGCGAACGCAGTGAAGTGCCTGACATCGGCTCATAGGGTGTCCACATGCATTTGCCCGGACACCTTGACGAACATCACTGACTCAAAATGCATTCCGACAGAACCAACTCTCGAGACAACCACGCAACCGACTGACTCGACCACCGAATCAATTAATATAAAATATACTGTTATGCAATTGGCGAATCAAACCGAAATGCGAACACGATTTACCGATATAGAAGCAGAAAACGAAACAACCATATCCTATACTAGTACAACCGAATCGTACAAAACGACAGAACCTTTTTCACATACCTCAGATGATAATACCCCTCCACAGGAGACCGCTAAGGAATCTCCCACACAAGCAGGGACTCCAGCGCCCGACAATTCTGTTCCAATTATAACCACAGAAAGACCTGAAACAACTACCTCTTCACCTACGGTTACTACTCCTGGTCGAATAACTAAACAAATGACAGAGTCTTCGACAGGAATACCGACTATAAGACCAGAGGGTACTGTTCCACCAACTACTTCCGATGCTACCACTCAGATTCCGATAGAAACGACTCAGGGACAAGAAACAGAAGGAACGACGAAACATCCTCAAAACATCACTAAATTTCCGATTGGAACGACAAGGGGACAAGTGACTGAAGAACCGACAAAATATCCCAGCGAAGAAACAACTGCAGGACCTTTACATAGTATTACTCCCCCATCTGACTCAACAGTCACAACCTTATCCATGGGTACTACCCGCGAAAGAATAACTGAGGAAACGACAGTACCAACTGAAGCAACGACTAAATATCCCAGCGATGAAACAACTGCAGGACCCTTAGATAGACATACTCCCCCATCTGACTCAACACTGACAACCTTCTCCATGGGTACTACACCCGGAAAAATAACTGAGGGAACGACAGAAGTACCAACCAGAAGTCCTGAAGGTACTGTTCCACCATCCGATGCTACTACTCAAATTCCGATAGGAACGACAAGGGGACAAGTTACTGAAGCAACGACAAAATATCCCAGCGATGAAACAACTGCAGGACCCTTAGATAGACATACTCCTCCTACCGATGCTACCACTCAAATTCCGTTAGGAACGACTAGGGGACAAGTGACTGAAGCAACGACTAAATATCCCAGCGAAGAAACAACTACAGGACCTTTAGATAGAGTTACTCCCCCATCTGACTCAACAGTCGCAACATCCTCTATGGGTACTACACCCGGAAGAATAACTGAGGGAACGACAGAAGTACCAACCAGAAGTCCTGAAGGTACTGTTCCACCATCCGATGTTACCACTCAAATTCCGATAGAAACGACAAGGGGACAAGTGACTGAAGAAACGACAAAATATCCCAGCGATAAAACAACTGCAGGACCCTTAGATAGACATACTCCTCCTACCGATGCTACCACTCAAATTCCGTTAGGAACGACAAGGGGACAAGTGACTGAAGCAACGACTAAATATCCCAGCGAAGAAACAACTACAGGACCTTTAGATAGAATTACTCCCCCATCTGACTCAACAGTCACAACATCCTCTATGGGTACTACACCCGGAAGAATAACTGAGG